>RYFJ01002457.1:0-82716 GCA_003991445.1 Oryza meyeriana var. granulata
TCGTGTTCCTTTTGGGCAGTCGAGTTTTGATCTGACGAGTGCTTATTATTGCTAGTGTAAAGACTGACAGTTGCCACGCTAGGTAGGGGATTCGGGGAGATAACTACATTTCGATGATTCGATAACTAGAGTCGACGGAACAATTTCGTAACAGGGATAATTCAGGGTCGACTTATCGGCGGCTGGACTCTTGGTGGACTCGCAATCGATGAGAGAAACGGCCGACTCCGCGCCAGTCGGCCACACGATGAGGCACTCGTCGCTTGCTACGGATTTCTCTTCCCGGGCTTGGGAAACTCTTCCTTCGGGTTCGACATGAATTGGGTTAGACAGCTAGGTCAGGCTAGGGGGAGAGATCGTCAATCTCATGAGAATCCGACGAGGGCGGTTATTACACTACATTAGGGCAGATAGATCCCTAATAAGTTTGTGGCCAGCGTTCCAATTGGATTAGGGTGGTCAGAGTCATATCCCCGATGAACTATTCCGATTTAACTCAAGTCGGCACAGTTCGAAACAGTTGGACAAGTTGGGCAAGTTTCTTCTGCGATGAGATTTCATGGCTTCAACTCTTAGGAGGTGTGGGGAGTAGCAGCAGAAGAGAGGCCTGACTGGAAAAGGAGGAGCGGAACGGAGGCTCGCAACGTGAGGTAGCAGGGTTGGCACGCTTCAGCAATATCCTCAGCCTACCGTGCGACACGGTCTTTGTCAGCACAAACAGAATTCGTGACATGTGACTACAGGAACTACTCAGGCTGATCAAAGGAACCCGACTATGAGAATCAAGCCTATGGATTAACAGCTGCTGCATGTTGCAGATAGCAGTCAGAAGATCATTTACAACAAGGGCGATTTCCCAAGCGGTCTCAAGGTGCTCGGACGAGAGGGCGGCTGGCTAGTGCCCGGTCACGCAAATATTTCGCCAAAAACAACATGGGCATCCAAGAACGTCGCGGTCCAGCCAAGTAGTCGCTTGCACGTAATTTCCACAAGACATAACGATCGGCGCACTGAAACGATGAGCCCTGCGAGGGGAAGTAGCCGTTTCGTTACCGAGGGTTCAACTGTCAGTCGGAGGAGCCTCACGCAGACGAAGGCATAACTGTCACCAGAGCTCAAGAGGTCGATAGCTGTGGGTTCAGATAGGGAATCGAAAATATGACGGGAAGAAAAGTCTGAGTCTGGTCGATAAAACTCTGGCGATCTACTCCGGAGGTGAATAGATGGGTCTTTCTCGTTCGCCTAGCTGACTAGTGAAATGGCTCATCGGCTTCAACGCAATCGGATTCTAGGGAGACTCGGAATGGTTATCGCATTTTAGGGAACTACAGAGGATTTGACATGATCTTATAGTGCACCAGAGGAAAAAAGTTCTTCATCGAGTTTCAAAAGGTTTTCGAGAAGCGTAATCGATCCAATGATCAAGGGAGGTTGTTCGCAGATATCGCAGGGAGTCCGGAGCCCATTCATCGCAAACTTTACTCGAAGCCTCCAAATCTTCAGGGCTCTTTCGATAATGGGAAGTAGCCCGCTCGGTCGAGACGATGTGGGCCTCGATGAAGAAGAGTCCGCGAGACAAGGAAAGCGACAACGAGCCGCAAGAACAAAATCTGACAGCGAAGCGGAAGTCGAAAATGTGGTGGCAACGTGGGAGGATCGGTAGACAAGGAACAAGTCCAGAGGTGATGAACGGTAGCTTGCCTCCCCCAAGGGTAAACGCAGCCAGGGAATGCTTATGCTCAGAAGTTGCTTTCGAGAGCTTCGTCTCTGGAGTGAAGGAAAGGACAAGCAAGATTTGGGCGGTGACGATTATGAAGATCCCCAGGCGCGAACTAACCATTCTTCAGAGGCCGTTTGCGTATGAGTCAGCGGAAGAGAGTAATGCACGCGACGTAAACAGTCTTACAGACCCCAGTATTTGCACTGGTCAGAGATGCCATCATATTCAACGCAGAAACCAGATGGGTTTCACACGAGGACCTTATCGATTGTCCTAGACTCCGGGTCCATAAATATAAGTTGAAGCAGGTTCTAATTAAAGAAGGAAGAGTATTCTTTGCAAGACCTGGATGAACGAAAATCCCCTCATTCAGAATGGCCGAGTCGGTCCCTTCACGGGATAATCCTAGCTATCTTAAACTCTCGGCAGATAATTTGCGGTATCTTTGGCAACGGGATAATCGCATAGAAATTCTGTTGGGTAGATTTCGAGATTAAGTCGGCGATACTCAGATGGCTGGGCTCCGATTCATGGGTAGCATATATCTTAATGTGCTAAGATGTAGGAGCAGTCGGAGTTCTTCCTTTGAGTGACTGTCGCAAGCTTCCATGCGCAAAGAGGTACAGTTGGTTAGATCTCAAGAAGCAACAGTGGGACGTAGATTTCGGCAACCGACAAAGAAGTCAGGAACAAAGTTCAACGAAAAGCATCAAAGTGGAATTCGTGACTCTAAAAGAAGATTACTAGCCATTCGACCTCCAATGACTAGGTAGTAGCCCCGGACTCGCCCCAATGGAAAGCGGATTGTCGAATCCTCTGGAAACATGAAATTTCGCGTAGAACCTTCCGAATATGCTGGGGTCCAGGGAGGTGATAACATGCCCTATGTAATGACACGAGACAAGAGTTCAAAGCAAGTAGGCGCTTGAAGGAATAAGATGCTATTCGGGGTAGATAAGTAGCTTCGCAGCCGGGGTTATAAAGAGTCTCAGGATTGGTGCACGAGTCCTGGTCGGAAGAGATGTAAATGGAATGTGCATCGACTACACTGACTAACAGACATGCCCAGTCCAATTTGGTTTACAAGAAAGATAGGTGGGTGGATTACTGTGTGGTGGTTTAGCTTTTTACTGTTTATCGGGTAACAATTAGCTGAGGAGGAGGATGCTAAAGGATGTTTCATCATGCATTTGGAGCATACTGCTACTCACTGTATTCAGTTTGAAAAACTTGCAATGTTAAGACATTAGTGGTATCTACTAATCGGGCGCAATTTGGAGGCATATGTCGATGCCGTGGTGATCAAGAAGTTCAAGAAGCCTATGCGACTTGGAGGACTTCTCAAACTTCTGAATGAATCAAGATGAAATTGAACCAAAGTGGCCTTCGGTGTGCAGCCGGACGTAGTTGGTTCATCGTGTCGATCGAGCTCGAGGTATGCAGAAAAAACAATGCAATATGACTGGGGCACGACTAAGAAGGAGTCAGAAGTGACGCTGCTGGCGGATCAGCTGATTTTATTTCCGAATGGGCGACGGGGATGCCGGGTTCAAGTTATTAAAGAAAAAGATATTTTCAATGGACTCCACAGCCAAAAGCTTCGAAAGATTTAAGCGATTTCTCACATGCCAACCAATGCTGGATACCTATGCCCAAGAACATTAATGTTT
This sequence comes from Oryza meyeriana var. granulata, assembly GCA_003991445.1. Classification (NCBI taxonomy): domain Eukaryota; kingdom Viridiplantae; phylum Streptophyta; class Magnoliopsida; order Poales; family Poaceae; genus Oryza; species Oryza meyeriana. The sequence goes on from RYFJ01002457.1 coordinate 3,391, forward strand.
ATATCTGGCAGCAACCACTCAGGTAGCAGCACGGTACTGGTGGTGCGAGCAATCTGAATCGGTCATTCCAAAAAGTTCAAGCGGCTAGTGTGTCTTGCATCGAGGTTTGCGATCAAGATGAGATACCTGCGTCAGGTCCAGAAGTCTCTATGGCTACTCATCCACTGTTCGGAAGCTGGTGCTCTAATTTCTTTCAAATCGCATCAAGTCACGGTGGTTCGCACATCGTATGCACGGCGAGGATCTGTTTGCATACCGTAGGCATCGGCTGCAAATTGCTAAAATGGTGCTTCGGTTGATGCGCGTTCGATATCACCTTTCAGCCACGGACAACAATCAATCAAGCTCTAGCTAACTTTGGTGGCGACGTGGATGAGGAAGTTCAAGCCTACAACACGCAAGCTAGAGTATTGGACAATGCACTTCGACGGTTTCTCTAAGGATCCGGGTAGCGCTGGGCTGGAGGCACGTAATCTGATTCACACCGGTGAACGGGAAACTCCAAGTAGTTCTCCAGATCTAGTCACTCGCCTGGCCCTCCACAATGTCGCTGAGTATGAGGCACTCATCTACAGGCTCGTATCGCTATATTACACGCCTCGCAGTAATCGCTGAATCTAGTTGTGTGAGGAGAACTCTCAATCGTGGTAACCAAGTCATAAACACACTGGATATGTCTCGACGATACTGGGATGGCCGTGTACTGAATCAAGAGGGTCGAAAGCTGGAAAACAAGTTCGACGGGCTAGAGATAACTCACGTCTACGACAATACAACGAGTGCTCGGTGCAGACGAATTGGCAAAACATGGGATCCAAAGCGAGAAGTGTTCCACAACCGGGATCTTTGTCGAGCAACTCGATACTCATGACCCGTGATGGGTGTTGACGCAGGAAAACGGACCCGCGGGGGCCGTCCGGCGTCGGGTTGACTACGCGAAGCCTGGGAGATTTAGCTTTACGGGCCCCAGTGCAGGTCCTGAAATCTTTGAGGTTCGTAGGTGTGCAGTCAATTTGACCTGTAGCATTGACAAGGAGGAAATGTTAGATCAATGAGCCCAATCGGGTGGAAGCCGATCTAAAAAGACTCGTTTCATCAGCGATGGCTGATACGCACTGTAGCACTTATACATCGGCTTGAAAGCGATGACAGCAAGAACAATAGCATAATAATTAAACAAACATCATGCTAGCCGATCATGAAGGGATACTCAAAAAACGGCTATAAACTCGATAAAATAAGACCAGTTATTGCTGCATAATAAATCAAATAGATCTAGCCGATCATAGTCTAGTGTTACTGGATGTTGCAATGAAGATATGCTTGTGCCCGGGCCCTTGCTTATATCGGCTCCGGGATTTCGTGGCTGTCGGGCCATACACTGTCCTTACCCGAGCTCAATGCCCGGGCCCTCACCCTGGAGTCGTGCCCGGGAACCTGCTTGTACTTGTACTCGGATCGGCAGAATAAACCCATCGGCTAGCCTTAGCGATTGTAACAATGAAGCAGGCAAGAATATATAATAAAGTATGCCAATAACGTAAATGATAAAAAATTGATAAGCTAGCCGACTACTGAATGGAGCGAGTATAGGATAAAAACAATGAATAAATGTAGTCGGCTTAACAGACAACTTATCGGCTAAGCACTCCGATAAACCATCGCACAACACCATCGCTCATCAAGAGTAATGCTATTATCTCAATCTAGTAGATCGGACTCAACCGTTGCAGCACAGACCGACAATGATAACAATGCCTCAATGGGCCGATAGATATAGTGCGATCGTGATGAAGTAAACTTATCGGCTATGCACTCTGATAAGACGCCTGCGCACAAAGCATCGGCCCTAGCAGAGCGATTTATCACTAGCAGTTCAGTAGGTCGGACTTAAACCGATGCAGCACGAACTGATGATAAAGCTCCCAGTAAGTCGATACGGTCTATGCACGCGTGATGTGATACTAATAATCTATGAGATCAAACTGAACTGATGCAGCCATAGATAAGTAAATATATCGTGGTAAGCCGACTACCATAACCGACTAGAATATCGGACCTAACCGAGAAGTCCTAGCCATTGGTAGCCGGGTGACGAGAGCTTACCCTCTCGCAGGAGTTCGGACCTAACCGATGCAGCCCGGCTCGAGAAGCAGGATCCGTCGAAAGGGTGGCGATGTGCCGAATTTGTTATGATTGTGGTTGATGATTACAAGCGTCCGGGCATACGTATATATACCCGATTACATGAGTCCTTATGGAGACACGGTATAATGATTTCCTATCTATAATAGAAAACGCTAACTATCCTGACCGGACACGAGGCCAGATTTCCTAAAGATAAAAACTTGCCTAATTAATATATACAGTAATTAACTGCCAAGTAGCGGTCTTCACGGCTCCTTTCCGGAATCGGTTTCTTCTGGATTGATCTCCATCAGTCGACTGTAATCCCTCCTTTGACCGAATCTGATACAGGGCTTAACCAAATTTTGGCGAAACAATGGGCCACTCGGATAGAGGATGGGCCTAGCCTTGTAATTAGAGATATGATAGAGCTCGGCAGACTTAGCCTTGTACGATAAGGAATATACAGTCCTAGTCGGGTAGGTTATATCTCTAAGAGGAGATCCCTTGGCCGTAGTTCGGCTGGGACTCCTACTTTGTAACCCCGTCCCCCAGTATATAAGGGGAGGCAGGGGTGCCCCCTGAGGGCACACCGAGATTCATCAGAATCATACATCCTCAAAGGAATACATCACAACTGGACGTAGGGTATTACCTCACATCGAGGGCCTAAACCAGTATACTCCCCATGTTCCTTTGCAGTCCACCGAGTTTCGATCCGACGAGTAGCCCTATATTCATATTGCCGGTGTAAAACATCGACACCATTCCTTGATAACTTTGGGTGATAACCTGACTAGCTTAGCCATGCTTAGTACCAATAGATCACGGATGGGATAATCGCATTACTTCTATATTTGGCAACCTGTTGAGCTGCGTGCTTGAGATGTTTCACCTTGGTAATTAGTCGTAACTAATCAACTAAAATTTGACCTAATGGTGGGTTGTGGGTGGATGGTTTTCCTAGTCGCATCTATGGCAGTTAAGGACAGGTTCACGGGAACCCCTTGAGCAGATTTCCGTACAACCACATGCCAGCGTGGGCAATGGATGGGCTTGTAGTGTGGCTCTTCCCTCTCCTAGGCACTGTTTGGTGAGGATGGGCATGATGGAGTTGGGTCGGCTTGGGGTCGGGTTGATCGGCTTCTGGATCCATCAGGGCGCAAGGGGGGTAGCCTGACCGACACAGTGTGCCCTATCGGTAGGTGCAACTTCAGTGTGGTGCGGATGGTTGGGGACGAGTTGCGTGAATGGTCCTGTCATGGCCCCTTCACCATGGGTTACAGGCACATGGAGACACATGTGGGGTTGTGTCTTGTGGGTAAAGATGTACACCTCTGGCTAGAGTTAAAACCTATTTGAATAGCCGTGCCCACGGTTATGGGCGATTGGTCAAGACTCACCTTGATTAGTCTCACCCTTAATTAATTAACTTGACTTAATGGAACTGGTATAGTTCAGGTGGATGCTTTGGGCCTGTTCAACGTGGTGTAGCGTTGTTTGGTGGAGATTAATTTTTACGTAAGTAATGAACTTTCTTACTGTTTTAAATGCAAATGTTTACAACTGCCTTTATGCAAATGAGCCACCAGCCTCCCTTTGAAATCCCATGCACAAATGCATCATTGGTGTGGCTTGTTGAGTACGGTGGGTGGTACTCAGTCTTGCTATATATCGCCCTTTCAGAAGAGAAGACCTTTGCTTAAACCCTAGTTGAGCTTTCTTGTGGAGTGGAGCTGAAGTCACGCTAGGATCGCCTTTCCGCTGTTGTTTTCTTCCGTGTGAGAACTAAGTGCCTCTTTTGTAAGTATTTACACTTTATTTACATTTGGATCTGTTTATTGATTTTTCATTTTGTGTACCCTAGCTTGATTCCTGGACAGGGATTTTAATACACAAAATAGTCTGAAAATTGGCAAAATTTTTGGGCGTGACAAGTTGGTATCAGAGCCATCTCGACTGTATGTTGAGCCAAATGGTTAAACATTAGGGACACCTTTTTTTTTCTGCAAACCCTATTTGTGAAAACGTCTCCTCTCACCTTCGGGAGTTCTTTGCAAAATTGTTTAAACAACCCTTCCTAGACACTATCCCGACCTTGTTTTAGCCATTGAGCCTTGTGAGCCTATTGACAAAGATACTCGAGGTAGTCAGCATTGTTGCACGTTGGAGACCCTTTAAGCTTCGAAGCATCACGATGGAAGATGAAGGTTCTGGATCGAAGTCGTCGTGCCAATAGAAGGAGTGAAGACTTCAAGGAAACATCCCGTAAACCCAATCTTTGCCTGAAGCGAACCCTGAAGAGTAGTTTCGCTAGTTCTAGGACGTGTGTTGTTTGTTTGTGTGTAGGTGTATGGCTTACATCAGTGGTGGGGATGTAACCATACTAGGTTGTTTGCCTAATCAACTTGAACAATAAATATTTACTCACATCAGATCAATAGGAAAACAGGGTTAAGATCTCATCTATAGGGTTAACCCCTCTCCCTCCTTGCTCTCCAATCTCTGCAACAGATGGTCAATACCAGATACAACGTCAGTGGATCAAGATCTCAATATTCCCGTGGGCCAACCTGGAACAACCTTGTGAACCATCTTCCTCCACATCTTCGAGATCCAACCCTAGCCCAAATCTTGGTGAACCAGAACAGAATGGTGGCTATGGTGATGCAGCAAATGCAGGCTTAGATGCAAGCTCAGAATCAGAACCAGTGTCACACCCAGTATGCTTTCGTGAAAGCACTCACGACCCAAGCCAATGCACCGCCGCGTACCCAGAAGATAATTACAGCAAAGTCGGACTCGAGGGAAGCGAGCATTACCTGCTATGAATGTGGTGAACAAGGACACTATGCAAGGAAGTGCCCTTGGCGTGTGTATGCAACAACACCAACTGGAGGAGACTTGCACCGTTCCAGGGCACAAACGGCACCAAGTCAGGTTGTCCACAAGAACCCAGGTGCAGCGCAACTCAAATCTGAAAAGAGGGAAACACAAGTAAGGGTTGAAGAACATCTCAGTGTTATGATAATAACTGCTATAGAATGGCCTCCAAAAGGAATGACGACTGTACCAAAGCGGCTAAGAGGAAATTTCTGCCATGCTGGACGCCCGATAAGCATGCGTCATGAACTGTTCAATAGTGATGAATTAGAAGAGGATTTTTCAGATGACGAAGATGAAGAGACCCTGAAGGACCCCAATGAGAGAGAAATGGATCTTAAGGCATGTACTCGCTGTGGAGAAGTTAGACACACAACCAGTCTGTGCTTTACCCTATGCCCTTATTGTGAAGATGACCATCCACCAGGTGCATGTCCCATGAGAAAGACCATGTGCTTCTTGTGTGCAGCAACAGATCACGTACCCAAGGACAGCAAGGTGAGTTTGATGCTCACCAAGATCCAGGGAGACAGACAAAAGACTCTACAACATGCTGGTCAGAGTTTGATCGCCAATAGTGGCAACAACAATAGTGTGTCGATGCTTTGTATCGGCAATAATAATATGGGGCTACTCTTGAGACCTAAACTTGATGGATTGCAAAGGAACACGAAACGATTTATCCTAGTTCAGGCTCTCAAGATAAGGTAATATCTTACTTCCAGCTGTTGTGAATTGTCTTTGAGGTTTCTCTAGTGAGATTGTATGTCTTGTGTCACTGTCCGCCCCAAGGGGCTCCCTACCCCTCCTTTTATACTAGAGAGGTGAGGTTACATGATAGGAATCCCAGTTGGACTTCGACCAAGGGATTTCCTTTAAGGAATACAACATACCCAACTAGGAATATATCCCTTTCCTTATCATACAACGTAATATGCGCCAAGTTCTATTGTATCCCTAATTACAGGATTAGGCCCATCCTCTGTCTGAGTGGCCACAAAGCTTCCCATGAGGTACCCAGGGCCCACGGCCTCCTAGCAGCCCCTGAAACCTTCATAGTTGAGTCACAACTGATCCCGAGTGCTCATCCTCCTTGGTAAAGATTTCCTAAGTGCCTTGCTCCCGAGTACTCATTGTCCAAGTACTTCTTCTCCAAGTCCGGCTTCATATCAGCTGGCAACGAGGCTATGAAGGGCTTCACAGAAAAATATGAATAGTGTGCGCCGAATAGGCGCACCTATTAGGTGTAGCCCCCTGACTTTGTGCATAAAGTCAAAGATCTTTAACCTTTAAGTCTTTTCTGAGTGATTTATTTCTCAAAAATTTGACTCTTCAGCATCATATCAGCCGGAATCATTTGTTGCTCAACGCGATTTAGCAAAGCATGTAAGTTGAGTACCACTTCATGGATTTTAACCCAAATATGTGGTGAGGTGTTCTTGAGAGATATCTACATCCCCAATTTTAATAAAGACCAGCTATTGATCCTTATAAGAATATATCCCCAATACCTGGTTAATAATTCAGATAACTGAACACATGTGTCTAGCAATTAGGCTTAACATGAAGCATATTTGATTATTTTAATCAATCCCTGTAAAATAGCATTTGTACTGTGATTTTAATACAACCAGTAGTCGGCCCAACAGGACATGCTATTTAGGATCTCATATCTTACGGCCCATTACTGAGCTAGCCGGCTCAAGCCCGCCAACTCGTCGCAGGCCTTTAGAGCGGTGAGAGAGAGAAAAGATTTCCCTTTCTTCCCTAATTCGCCAAACGCTTCTGCTCCCGGAATTGCGCCCAAAATTCTCGCTCTCTACTCCATCTAGGGTTTCCTTCTGCTCACGCTCCCCTCCAGAAATCAGTAAAGATCTTCATCCCCACTCCGATTCCCATCTTTTAGAATCTTGTCTACCCGGCTTCTCACCCCCAGCACTGTCGAAGGCACCATTTGATATCCCAGTCATGCCGTCCGGTGCCTGGCCAACGTCGGATTGCTGTGCTACGAAGCTGGCGATCCTGGAGAAGAAGAAGAAGCTCCAGCCCAAGGAAATCATCAACTGGTGTCCGGCCACCAGTGAGACAGTCCCCACTTCGAGCTCGCACAAGACCATGGTTTTTGCCTCTTTCTTTGACCGCGGTCTCTCCCTTCCTTCCTCCGATTTTCTTTGCCGTCTTCTTGAACTTTATCAGATTGAGCTTGTCCATCTCAACCCCAATTCTATTCTCCAAATATTCCTCTTCGTTACTCTCTGTGAAGCTTTCTTGGGGATCAGTCCCCAATTCAACCTCTTTTGGTTTCTGTTCCACATCAAGCCTCAACCCTCCAAATCCAAGATCCAGATAATATGGGGAGCATGCCTTCAACTCCACAACAAGATGAAGAAAGCCTACCTCCATGTCCCCCTGAAGACTTCTCTGAATTGGTGGCACCGAGAGTGGTTTTACTGCTCCAATCTTGAGCCCTCCCTGCCCCTTTTACTAGAAATCCCCCTTTTGTCATGGAGAGCTGGACCTCCTTGCCATCTCAGACCGAGATGACTCAGGTGTACACATTGCTGGAGAAGATCGATGTGTTGAAGGGCATAGGGCTGACTGGTCCTTGGGTGGCTAGGGCGTTCCTGAATCATCGAACCCAACCCCTGAATGCCAGAAGCCACCTCGGCTATGAATACTAGGGGAAGAATGACCCGACTCGGGAGTGCGCCGATTTCGTTGAGAAGGATGTTGTTACCGACACCTTGCTCGGCTTTTTTGTCAACGGAGTCATAGAGATTGAGGACACAGATAGAGCCCCCAAGCCATACTGCAAGGGTAGGCCTTGGCCAAAGGTAATCTATGGTGCAATTTTGTTCTTGATATCCATCCGCAATGTGTGATGTAAACATTGTTCAATCGTATTTTCCTTGGTGCCAGAAATTTGCAGGAATGCGCAGAATTTAATTCTGACCCCCAAGACTAGTCGGATAGCTGGGCCAGAAAGCATCCGGCCAGCCACTCGTCATCCCAACCTTGCCCCAAGAGGGCTGGGAAGAGACCAGCAATGGACCAGGCCAAGAAAACAAGCATGCCGAGTAAGGCATTAGGCGGTCCAATGATCAGAGACCCCAGCATCGCTGCCCCAAGGCCTTCCAGCCCTAGGACAACATCACCAAGCACCGCCATCTCCCAGTCGGCTGCACCGAGTACAGCACGGACTAGGCCAAATTCTCCTCAGCCAACTGCCGCACCTAGAAGCCCGACAGCCGATAGCTCTCCGCCGCCGAGCAGGCCTTCGAGCACCTCGCTGACTACCTCCACTTCCAGCGCACCGGGGTGGAGGTTCAAGACTTCCAAAAGGTACAAGAAATCTTCAATCTTCAGAAAATATTGAATAGACTTGTATTGTCTTTGACTATTAAAAATTCCTGTAGGAAGCCGAGTGACACTGGCCCCAAAGGGGCAGCACCGCTGACTCCCACAGTAGTTCCCATCCCGATCGAGGCTGAGACAACAGCTCCACTAGCCGAGCCGAGTGCCATCCCAGCCACTGAGACTGAGAACCCACCCTCGGCCAGAGCACCATCTTCACCTAGTCAGGACGCTGTGACCGAAGCCACAATCCCTGAGCTCGCCTAGGACCCCACGCCGTCGATCGACCCAAGGCCCAGGACTCCTGCGCCTCCACTTTCTCAGTCTTCCAACGACGATGATCTCCCTAGGCTTGAAGCTCCTTTGCCTAACTTCCCCCGGACATTCTATTGGTTCACGCCAGAGGGGGAAGCAGAGAGCTTTGAGAATGATGAGCAAGCCACTCAAAGGGAGAGAATCAGCTTAATGGAGCCCACTGTCGCCGCTTCAAGGAGCATCCAGGTACATAACTTATCTGGTTGTGCTTGTGGATTTGCAGTTCTCCTGAATCTTCTGGCAATATTGCTTATCTTATCTGTATTTCAATGCTTCTCAGCATGTGGTCGATCGATCTGAAAAGATGGGCAAAGTTCTATCCCAACTGGCCCCTCAGCTTACTCAGCACCAACAACTCCAAATTGACAAAAACGACCTGGAGAAATCCAACAAGGAGAGAAAGGAGTGGCTGAAAGATTCTGTGAACAAGCTCAGGGATGAGAACTGGGCGCAAACATGGACTATTAAAAGTATGTCGCCCCTTTGCCCAAGTAACTCTGGACAAATCTTTCTGTATTGCTAATCTTTAACTCTGTTTGGTTGTAGCTCTTGAGACAAACTTGAACAATCAGTCCTTGGAGATTGAACGCCTGAAGAAGGAGCTGAAAGAGCTCAAGAAGGCGAAAACCAAGGTCGACACCGAATATGCGAGTAAGTCACATATCTGCTTGTGCACTCGATCTGACTACATGTCCCAATTTACTGATGTCTCTTTTCTATGTGAGCAACCTTCAAAGCTAATTCACAGATCCAATTCGGCGCTTTTGCTGACGAGATCAAAGTAATAAAGGAGTCATGGAATGTCATAGTTGACTCCACGAAAACTTTATTAGACATTATGTAGCCGACCCTGGCTGGGCCTAGCCCCGGCTCCATTGCTCAAGTGGCACAACATCTCAAGGAAGCTCCTGGAATGTTGGAGAAGTATTCGGACGAGCGCATCACCATGGGAATCGCCCATGCACTAGCTATGACCATGTCTCTCTACCCTCGAGTAGACATTGAGGCAATTGGGTAGGGCTTTGCCGAGGGCACTACCCAGGAGGAGGGCTTGGAGCTGATCAGCCAGGTCAGGGCCACTGCTGAAGCCATCGCCGAGGATCTGTCAATGTAAATAAAGAATTTTATGTAGTCAGTATCCATCGGAAATGATTTATAAACGTTGTAAATGCTTTTGCTGTTTGTCATTAAATTCTGCCAGGTGTCTATTCTATCTGAGCCATCATCAGTTTTACCCAACTAGATAGTTTATGCCGAGTGATTTGAGATCAACTTAAAGAAAAGCATTCACCTCGTGGAGCTATACTCAGGAAAACTTAACATAGTCATTATAAAACTTCATGACTTGGATAAAATAAGATCATACTTTATTAACGACAACAGTCATGCATTATCATGTAGCCCCCGACTAACTACTCGGTTGGAACAAGCGACATAGTGAGTCAGAGTAACAAACTTAATTTATATGTATAAAAGGAGTACAAAACTCAGGTATAGAAAGGACGTAGTTGTTCTATGCTCCATGAGTTATTGACTAGGACGCCGTCTTCTGTTCTTAGTCGGTATGCACTCGGATGTGTCACCTTAGCGATAATGAACGGCCCCTCCCATGAGGGAGATAATTTATGCCTGTCTTTGGTGGTTTGGATTTTTCTCAAAACAAGATCTCCCGCCGAAAAGGCGCGACCACAAACATTCTGACTGTGATAACGACGCAAACCTTGAAAATACCTTGCCGATTGGATAGTTGTGATGTCTCTTGCTTCCTCCAACTGATCGAGTTCGACCAGTCGGTCTTCATTTGATTTTCCTGCTGAGTGGGCCGAACTCGTGGTGACCCGAACTTCAACTCGGTCGGTAGCACGGCCTTAGCACCATAGACCAGGAAGAAAGGGGATTGCCCTATTGCCCGAATAACCGTGGTTCTTAAAGACCAGAAAATGGATGGAAGCTCTTGAACCCACCGCCTTGCATATGGATGTAGTCGGGCAAACACCCTAGTCTTGATACCTTGTAACACCATGCCATTTGCATGCTCGACCTGCCCATTGCATCGTGGGTGCGCCACAGAAGCATAATAGATCCTGATGCCAAAGTCGTCATAGAAATCTTGAAAAACACCGCCAGTGAACTAAGTGCCGTTGTCCGTTATGATACGGTTGGGAACTCCAAATCGATATACAATACTCATGATGAAGTCCTTTGCTCGTGCCGCTGTTATGGTTGCAACGGGTTTGGCCTCAATCCACTTGGTGAATTTATCCACCGCGACGAACAAGTGTGTGAACCCTCTTGGCGCTTTTTTGAATGGCCCGACCATGTCAAGCCCCCAAACTGCAAAGGGCCAAGAGATTGAAATTGTTTGTAGTTCTTGAGCTGGAAGATGTGTTTGTCATGCAAAGAACTGACATCCCTCGCACATCTGAACTTTGTCTTTTGCGTCTGTAACTGCAGTCGGCCAAAAGAACCCTTATCTGTAAGCCTTTCCGACTAACGTCCTTGATGTAGCATGGTTGCCACAGATACCTGAGTGGATGGATTGCAGAATCTGGTTGCCCTCCTTAGGTGTGATGCAGAGCATGAGGACTCCGGATGCATTTCGACGATAGAGATCTTCTTCGACTACAAGGAAACACTTGCTTCGACATTTGATCCGCTCAGCTTCACTGCGATCTTCTAGGAGCTCGTCTTCCAGGAGGAACCTTATGATTGGAGTCCGCCAATCTTGAGTGATAATTAGTACTTCATTTGTTGCCAGGGTAGGTTTAGCCCCCGACTTTTCGAGTACTGGTTTCTTCTTGACTGATGGCTCCAATAATTGCTCGACAAAAATTCTAGTCGGGACCACTTCTCGTTTGGATCCCACATTGGCTAACTCGTCTGCAGCTTCATTGTATTGGCGTAGCACGTGTGTAATCTCCAGTCCATCGAACTTGTTTTCCAGCTTTCGTACCTCCTGACAATATGCTGCTATGTTGTCGTCCAGACATGTCCAGTCTTTCATGACCTGGTTGACCACGAGTTGAGAATCCCTGTGTACTACCAGTCGGCGGATGTCAAGTGATGTAGCGATGTGGAACTCGTGGATGAGTGCCTCATACTCGGCGACGTTGTGGGACGCTCGAAAGTGAATTTGAAGGACATATTTCAACTTTTCTCCAGTGGGTGACGTTAGTACGACGCCAGCACCTGCTCTGCCAATCCGTAGAGAACCATTGAAGTACATCGTCCAGTATTCTAGCTTGTCTATTGATGGAGCTGACTGAACTTCTATCCACTCGGCCATGAAGTCGGCAAGTGCTTGTGACTTGTTTGATGTCCGAGGTTGAAAATCAATGTCAAACGCCATTAGCTCGAGCGCCCATTTAGCGATTCTGCTGGTGGCCTCGCGATTGTGTAGGACGTTCCCGAGTGGATACGATGTAATGATTGTAACTGATGCAACTGGAAATAGTGCACCAACTTCCAGATAGTTATGAGCAAACATAGAGCAGCTTCTGGACTTGAGGATATCTTATCTTGGAGTCACCTAGAACTTCGCTGACGAAGTAGACTGGCCTCAGTAATTTTTTTATGTGCCCAGGCTCTGCCCGCTCTACGACCAACACCGTGTTGACTACCTAGGAGGAACTTCTTAAAGTCTTCGATGGCTTGTTGGGCTTCTGGCGTCCATTGAAAATTATCAATTTTCTTCAATAATTTGAAAAAGGGCATACCCCGTTCGTTGAGTGCCGCCATGCAGCCCGTCAGCATCTGTAGGTCCTTCTGGTTAGTCGGGGGTGCCATGTTCATGATAGCGTTGATTTTCTTTGGATTAGCCTCGATGCCTTGCTGTGATATGATGAAGCCAAGCAACTTTCCTGAAGGTACTCAGAAGACGCACTTTTTTAGGTTCAACTTCATCTTGAATCTCCGAAGGCTTTGAAAAGTTTCTTCTAAGTCGGCAATGAGATCTTCCTTGACTTTGGTCTTGATTACCACGTCATGACATACGCCTCCACATTGCACCCGAGTTAAGTATGAAGACACCGCTGGATAGTACGTTGATACGTTGCACTAGCGTTTTTCAACCTGAACGGCATGGTGACGTAGCAGTATGCCCCGAATGGCATGATAAAAGAAGACTTTAGGGAAACCTCCTCCTTTAGGCTGATTTGATGATATCCCGAGTAACAATCGAGAAAACAGAGCAACTTGCACCCCATAGATGAGTCGACCACCTGATCTATCTTGAGTAGACCAAATGAATACTTGGGGCACGCCTTGTTTAAGTAGTTGTAGTCGACACACATGCGTCATTTATCGTTCTTCTTTTAGACCAAGACTAGGTTTGCCAGCCAATCCGGGTGGTAGACCTCATTGATGAACCCAACTGCGGCATCCGGCTTGACGTTGAGAGAATGCTCGATCACCTCCCTTGGTACACCAGGCATGTTGGAAGGTTTCCAAGCAAATATATCCCTATTTGCCTGAAAGAAGGTGACAAGAGCATCTTTCTTTTTGGGGTCGAGTCCGGTCCCGATAAGCGCAGTCTTGGTGGGGTCGAAAGCATCCAGGGGGATCTTCTCTATTTCTAACTCTGCTGAAATTCCCGACTTGGCTGCTTTCTTCGCCGGGGCTTGATCATCCTCATTTGTAGATGTTGCAGCTAGTCAGATGTTGTTTCGTCCGACTGCCACTTCGTGATACTGGGCCAACTCACAACTCTGTTTGTCGCAAGTGAAGGCTTGCTTGACATCACTGTGCAAGGAAAGTACTCCTGTTGGTCCTGGCATCTTGAGCACCATGTATGTATAATGGGGCACCGCTATGAATTTGGCGAGTGCAGGGCATCCAAGTATGGCGTGATACGCGGTCTCGAAGTCAGCAACCTCGAAGCAGATGTTCTCGGTGCGGAAATTCTCCCGCGTGTCAAAAGTAACTAGTAGAGTGATCTGTCCGAGTGGAGTGGAAGAGAGGTCGGGGATTTCCCCGTGGAAGGGAGTTGTACTCGGCCGCAACTCGGATCAAGGGATCTTTGTGGACACCCCGGAAGTGCATTATGGAGAGCAATTACTATGACAACACGAAATATCTAGATGGACGGGATCTCGAATGAAAACCAAATAAGCGCAGTAACCATCCATCCTCATCACAGCCTTGCCATAATATTTACCCATTCATAATACAAATCCAAAGCGCCGAATTCAGAAATAAGGAGATATTTAGAGAGTTGATTCACCAGTCCGAAACGGCGAAGTGTGCCCGTCAAACCACATGAATGTGGCGACCAAACAGGATACACACTTCTGGGGACATGGTCTACGGTTGAATCAATATCCATGCATCTCATCATTTCTAAATTCTTACTAGTGTGTGACTAGCCCAGGAAAGCTCTAGTCCCACACATTCATCTTAGCAATTGATAAACATCACAAGTACTCTAAAACATGGATAAAAGAGCAGCAGAGTTATATATATTACATAGAGGGTTCACACACCCTAATTCATCTCAGAGTAGCACAAAAGATAGCAGTGAAAATATAAACATAAAGGATAAAACCAGTGGTGCTGAAACCAAACCACAGGGCAACCGACTAGGAATAGAGCTTAACTCCAACTACACATTATCCTCCCCACCCTTGGTGGGATAATAGTAGACCACATCAACGTCGTTGTTATCCTCACCTGAAAAACAAGCAGCGTGAGTACGAATGGTACTCAGCTAGACTTACACAATATTAGTAGTACAAAGGAGTAATGTTGGTCTCTACATCAAGGAATATGGCTATGTTGATCTGGTTTTGCATAAAGCTACGTTTATTGAGCAAAATAATAACTTGAAACTATAAGCGTTTGCGAAAGAATAGCAATCTGAAATTTCAGGACTGCAAGTAATATGTTCTGAAAAAAAGAGGTGAAACTAAGCACAATCCCGTGCTCTAACATCAACAATGGGCCACCATTGCCCAAATAAATATGCTACACAAGCATATCATCTTTCATGGCTAAAACCAAGCCATATTTAACACCAAATCCTCTCATATAAACCCATCCATCCATGACTATCCTAAGTCATGATATAACCACATATCCCAAGTTTGATGCTAACATGAGTGAGGAACACATCAAGCGGTCGTCCTGTAACCGTGGACACGGCTATTCGAATAGTTCTTACTCTGATCAGAGGTGTACATCTTTACCCACACAATGTGATAGAAGCCAAACGGCTACACTCTAGTTTGATCCGTACCCGTCGGTACCACACTCTACACATTGAGTGCGGACTAGAGGTCACAACAAAACCTTTCCCACGCTTAGCTCCAACCACCTAAACCACGTCTGGGCCCCCAATGACTTAGCCCCACACACATGGTGACTAAGGCGGGCTCACCATCGCGGAAGGCACCTCCAGCCAAAACCAAGCGCGCTCGAGGCCCTCCAAAGGAAAGACTATAACGCCCTGAAAATTGTCTTAATTAAAAATATCGTGGGTAAATAGAAATACAAGAATACACTAGAAAAATTTTGTTTGAGAAAAGAGTTTGAATAAAATTTTGAAATTTCCAATATTAAAAATCCTGAGTTTAAATCTTTAAATAAATACTTGGATGCTTTTATATTCCAGGGGTTTTGTCGGAGTATTTTAAGCATTTGAGTATTTATAATAATAAATTCTTCGTGTTTCATGGTGGCATTTACTTCTGGTAAATTACCCGTGATTTAATAAACTCTCTAAAATTTTCTCGAATTTTCGGGAGCTACAGAATTAATTTTAATTCAATAAAGATCACTTCAGTAAATTAATTAAATATAAAATAAATTCCTTTTCTTTTCCCCTGTTCAGGTCATTCCTGATTCAGTCCTTTGAAGTCTCCCCGTTCATCAAGAACTCTGACTCCCTTTTCTTCTAGTGTTTTGTGTCGTTCCCAGAACCCTAAAGTCCCCTCGAAAACCTAAATTCGGAGTTACTGGATTTATTCATTTTTTTGAAACCCTCGAACTCTTTTGGACTCCCAATCCGAGATCCTTTGTATTCGAAATATTTATATTTCCCTTTGAGATAAATCCCAGACATTCCCTTCAACCCCTTTCCTGTCAAAATAAATCCAAATCTCCAATCATCTAAGATTTCTCCAAATTCCAGTCCCAATAAAACACCCTTGTCAATTCCTTAATCCCGGAATATTTTATTCGAAATATTCCATTTTCCAGTTCCCGGGAAAATATTCTAATTTCCTACATCTCCAAAATATCCACATATTTTGGGAAGTTCAATTATGCTTGAATATTCTGAACTATTGATCTCTGCAAAATAATTTCCAATTTTATCGGATTCCCGAATTATTCCGAGATCCGGTTTCCCCAAATATTCCTTAATAAAATACCCTTTGTTTCCCGAACCTCTCAGAGTATATTCCGTTTTCTAATCTCCTCCAAGTGTCCTCCGATTCTCCAATATATATATGTATGTAGGTATGTATATATATTCCGAGTACCAGAATATTTCCAAAATTCCGAATATTTCCACAATTTTGATTCGGAAATATTCCTCGAATTCGTAAATTTCAATTTTCTGAATTTTAGAAAATCTCCCTGAAAACCCCTCTCTTTTCTTTTCCTTTTTCCCCTCTTTTCTTTCTTTTCCTTTCTTTTTCCTTCCTTTTTATCTTCTCCTTTCTCTGGTTTTCTCTCTCTCTCCCTCCCTCAGATGGCCTGCCGCTGCCGGCCCTCTTGGCCCAAGCCGCCCTGGCCCCGGCTTGCTGCCCGCGCTGTCGCCACTCCCCTTGGCCCATCGCTGCCACCGCCGCCTGGCCTAGACCAGCACCGCCGCATCGCCTCCGCGCTTGCCGCCGCAAAATCCGTGAGCTGTCGCCACCCGTGCTGCCCCGGACTCCCTCCCCTATAAAGCCAGCTGCTGCGCCCCTTGCCCTAGCCGGCTCGGCTCCACTCCACGCCGCCAGGCCGCCACCACCCTGAGGCAGAGCGCCGCCGCCACCCCGTCGTGCTTCCCTGCTGTCGCCATCTACCGCCGCCCAGTGCCGCTCTCTCCCGTGTGCCGCTGGTTCGGAAGCCACCGCCGTCCTCTGCATCTACCGCCGCCAGCTTGCCCTCGTGCCGCGCCACCGTCCACACCTGCCGCCGTGCCGGCGCCCTGCGCTACTCCCAGCCGTCGCCGCCCTGCCTCTGCTGCCTCCGCTGGAGCCGCTGCCTCTTTCGCTCCTAGCGCCGTCGCCTGCGGAGCCACCCCTGCTTCCCATCTGCCGCCGTCGCTGTCCCCTCCGACACCGGCCGTCGCTGGAAGGCCCCAAGCCATCATCGCTGTCGTCTCTTCACGGTGACCACCCTAACCGTGTCGTTGCCGCTTTGCTCGATCCCGTCTACCACTGTTGTTGAGCCGCCGGTCGTCGTCGTCTACCGCCTATGCGCCGTTCTCTCCAGAAGCAGCGCCGCCGCCCTCCTCTGTTCTCCCCCTGCTCGTCGCCTCTGTGGCCGAAGCCCGCCGCCGGTGAGCATCCTCGTAGCTGCCTTCCTCCTCCTCTAGCTGTTGTCGTCATCGTCGGCATCGCCGTCGTCATCTACACCAGCGCCTCGTCCTTCTCCCCTGTTCATCGTTGTCGCCGCCGTCCCGAGCCGCCGTCGCCGTTTCCTCTCCGTCGGCTTCGCCGCCAGACCAGCACCTGTGCCTACCCCTGTGCACCCGCCTCGTGCCGCTGCTGCAAGCCGTCGGTCGCCGATGCCCTATCCCTGTGCTGTCCTCTTCGGCTAAGCCGCCATGGATGGCCTTGCTCGATTGCGCCGCTGTGTGACTCTGCCATAGGCCCCACACGCAGTCACCTCCCCTCCGTATGACATGTGGGACCCGGTGCATTGCCTCGGTGACCTCCTCCTTTATGACAGACGTGTGGTCCCGGCATCTCCTCTCTACACTGGATGGCAAGCAGGCCCATGAACTACGATCCGATCTTGTCCTTGAAACCTCGAGACTCAATCATAGCCATTCGATCTTCGTAGAAGCCCTGATCCAAATCCTAGCCATCCAATCTATTCCAATCAAATCTGAACTGTCGGCTTCCAATAACTCAATTTGGATGCCACCTCAGCCTTAATAGCCATCTCATCGCCACGTGTCGTCTGTCCACCACAGCCATTTGCCCTTCGACCCCGTGGACTTAGTCCATTCTAAACCTAGTCTATGACAGTGGGCCCTACCTTAATTTCCTATACAAAAGTAATTCCTTCAATAATCAATTTCTGAGGGAATATTCTTAAGAATATTCTTTTCCAATTCTTTTCAGATTCATTCTGAATTCAATCTTCCAAAAGCCATATCTTTTCCACCCGAAGTCCGAATTGACCCGTTCTTCTTCCTAAATTTATCTAAAATCATAATTTACTTGTTTATGTATTTCTATGTACTGTTTATTTGGAGTTTCTTAGGATTTATTATCACTTTACGTGTAGTCACGTATATCGCCGATTCGGAAGATTGCGGAGTCTGCAGAAGAGTTCAGAAGAGTATTTGAAGACTTTTGCAATTGCAAGGCAAGTCACACGACAATCTCCTTGAGCATGTTGATCCTATTTGCAAAAGCTATTTTATTTTAAAGTTATTGCATGAAATGTTTTCGAATGACATTATATGGGTATTTATTTATTATCCAATATCCATTGATAATTATGGCCATTTTGATATTGATATCTGTACATTGATACCCCGGGTAATAACACTGACTATCTAGATGACTATTTAATGGTCTAGCTAGATTGTTTAGGAGTTGCTGAGCCAATGCCTAGAAACTGTAGTGTCATTTTATGTGGGAAACTATTCATTCATTCTGATTAATTAATGATTAATGGTGATATTTTCACGACGCTTGGTCGTGGTTGATTAATTAACTATGTCAACTAAAACTTGATGAATGGTGGGTTGTGAGTACCAGGATTGTGATTGTTGCTAGCGGTACTCATGACAGTTAAGGACCGGTTCGCGAACTACCCGTTGCGAAGCAATACTCGTGCTAACCACAAGCTAGTTTGGGTAATGGTGGGATCTAAAGTGTAGTACGTTCAACCGGGGTCCACCATGGTGTGTTGTGGCTGTGTCAATAAGACCACCATGGCTGCGTCAATAAGTCCATGTCTTGGGCGTTGGATCGTTTCCCAGACTCAGAACCCGATTAGTTCTGGCCGGAAACTGGTGGTCCAGTAGGTGGCTTCCTGGTTGTGCGGGTTACATAGAGGATCTTATCACAATTCCTTTCCGAGATACCGTGGTGGTATTAAGGCGCATAGTGATGTGTTGTAGAGTTGTGTCTTGTGGGTAAATTGGTACACCTCTGGCCAGAGTAAAACTATTCGAATAGCCATGCACGCGGTTAATGAGCGGCCTAGCAATGTTTCTGTGATTAGTCCCACACTATTTAATAATGATGATAAATGATGGAATATTGATAGCTCCTGTTTGGAGAGTTATGGTTTGGGCCTGAACTGCGTTGGAGCGTTGTTCAGAGATGGATTTAATGTTGATATTAATTAAACTATACGATTTTCAATGATTTTAAGTGTAAATGTTTTAAATGCTGTTTTATGCAAATAAGCCATACTATGCCTTTCCTTTGGTATCCTGTTGCATTACATTGCATTCCCTAGTGTGGCTTGTTGAGTACGGTGGGTGGTACTCAATCTTGCATTATTGCAATCTTTAGAGTAAAGCTTTGTGTGGAGGAGAAGTTTAGTGTTTGGCTTATACCCCAGTTGAGCTGCCTGTGGCTTGGAGCTAAAGCTACGCTAGTTGCCGTTCTGCTGCTATTTCTTCTGTGTGAGGACTAAGTGCCTCTGTCGTAAGTATGTATCATTATTTCGTATTTGGTTATGTTTATCAAATTGTCAATTTGTGTACCTCGGCTGATTCTTGGACGATGATTTATTGCACAAATTAGCTTTGGAAATTCTGGTGAATTTCTGGGCATGACAAAGACCATCCTCACGACTGACGGACGGGCGTAGATGGCCACAGCCTCCCGTGCTACTGAGTTAAGCCGTCCCATTCCCGGCGTGTGGAAGTACGTAGGGTGCTGTTAACGCCAAAATTTGGCACGATTCATATTGGGCTTGGTTAAAGGAAAAAGATTGGGTCAGCCAATGGAAGTTCATCTGGAAGAGACCAAGTTTGGAAAGGAATCGTGAAGACCACGGCATGGTAGTTAATTACCTTATCTATTTAGGTAGTTTTAATACTTTTTAGATAAACCTGATCTCGTGTCCGATCAGGGCTTGTAATTTTCCTTTTCTAGATAGGAAACTCCTTTTTCGTGTTCGATCAGGACTGTAGCAAAGTCGGGGTATAAATACGTATGCCCGGAGACCTTGTAAACTATCTCAACGATCAATAAACTTCGGCGCATCGCCACCCTTTCGATGGGTTCTTGCTTCTCGAGCGGGGCTACATCGGTTAGGTTCGAACTCCTGCGAGAGGGTAAGACTCGTCACCCCTTACCCAGGTGTATCTGCCCTGTCTACGGCTGCATCGGTTCGGTTCGATCTCTTAGGCCGATCAGGTATACCACATCACGCGTGCGTAGATCTTATCAGCTTACTGGGGGCAGTTTATCATCAGTTTGTGCTACATCGGTTCGGTCCGACCTACTAAACTGCCAGTGATAAATCGTTCCTGCTAGGTTGATGGTTTTTGCGCAAGTGTCTTATCGGAATGTATAGCCGATAAGTTATCTTATTACATCACAGTTGCATTAGGTCTATCAGCTCGTTGAGGTTCCTTTATTATTATCAATCTGTGCTGCATCAGTTAGGTCTGAACTACTAGATTGATAATAATAGATTTATCCTTGTCGAGCCGATCGGTGTATATGCGATGTTCTATCAGAGTGCTTAGCCGATAGGTTATTTTTTTATAAAGCTGACTGTATTATCTTTACTATTTTGGTCATCTATATTATCATCGATTTTCTAGCCGATGCACATGTGTTTCCTCGGCGGTCGGCTGGCTTACTATTCTGCCTATCTATTTTATCATCGGCTTCTAGCCGATGCACATGTTATACTGACAGCTTATCTATTTGTTTATAGCGTTATCGGTTTCCTAGCCGATACACAGGCGCTATCGGCCATCGGCTACGAGAAGCCTATATCAGTCCGTATCGGCCAATAGCCGATGTGCAATTGCTGCTGGTAGCCGGGCACAGGCGAGGACCCGGGAGCGAGGACCCGGGCATGGGCACGGGCACGAGACCCGGGCGCGGACAGCTGGGGCCCGGACACGGTTTTATCATCGGCTTACGGCCTATGCTCAAGTGTTCCTTCGGAAATCGACTAGCAGTATTCTTATCGGCCAATTGATTCACTGAGTTAATATTTTCTCCTTGTCAATTATCGGGTCAAATTGACTGGCACGCCCACGAACCTCAAGATTTTAGGACCTGCACTGGAGCTAAGCAGATCTCCTAGGCCTTCGCGTGTCTCCCAGACGCCGAACGGCCCCCGGCGGTTTTCGGCGTCAACAGGTGCTTGAATAGACGTCAACATGTTCGGTCCTTAATGACCTAGACGAAGCTACATGCATCAGGGAAAAACCATCCCGTCATCGCCCTATCATCTGTCCAAGTCAAACATATTCTCAATTATAAATCAGAAGTTATTCTTTTCAGATTTTAAACCCATCCATTCATATGAAACTAGTTTTGAACCGATAGCTCCATCTATCGGATTTCTCTAAGTCTAGAAATAAGCATGACTAAACATTCGATAAAATAAAAGTATCCCAAAGTCCTTAACCAGGGGTGACTAGGTAAAAACATGGAATCAACAACCAAGGAATGGAAATGCATACAAATGGGGCAATATTGACTCTACCCGTTTTCCCACTTTAAAAAGAGACCGAAACATGCATATAGATATTATTTTCGTAAACAAATTAATTTATTGAAGACATAGGTTCAATATGCTTAGATGCTTGCCTTGCTGCTGCGATGGTTCACACTCA
This sequence comes from Oryza meyeriana var. granulata, assembly GCA_003991445.1. NCBI lineage: Eukaryota > Viridiplantae > Streptophyta > Magnoliopsida > Poales > Poaceae > Oryza > Oryza meyeriana. Next base: position 25,052 of record RYFJ01002457.1, read on the forward strand.
ACTTCTGGTTCTTGCTCCTCGTACTCCGAATTGTCTGAATCTACCGATAAAAGGCGAATATGCAAATAAGAATCAATTAAACATGTCTATGTAAAAATGATCAATAAATGCTGAGATAAATACAGTAGGTATTTAACATTTTAAAGTGAATTTTAGTGAAAGAAACACTCCAAAATCTTTTACGGTTTATGAGTTACAAAAATAACAAGATAGGAAAGCTGAAAAATGGCAGTTTTGTAAATATTTTATTGTAACCTTAAGTTATTATATTTGACTGACATTTTCTATTAAGATTTCAAGAAGGCATGTATTTTTATATAAAAGAGCATAACCTACTGGTTCTAACAAAGTTGAGTTTACTCAATTTGGATTTATAAACAATTTATTATAAATTTTGGAAGTCCGTATACATTAATGATTATGGAAATACATTTTAGTATATAAAAGTGTTGTAATACTTTACAGAAGTGACAATTATGCCAAAAAGGAGCTTACTGATCCTAGGTTTGAGAAAATTTGAAATTAGAACAAATTTATCAATTTTATACATAATTCATGCAATAATTAACATATGTATATTAGTAGTATGAATTTTAGGGGTTATTTTCTCTACTTTGTGTGCTACTTTTTATTTTACAGAAATAAAGTACATATTTTTATGAATCTAACAAAATTTGGTTCACTCAAAAAGGAGTTAAAATGAAATAGTTATGGATTTACAAAGTTTAACCATTTTTCTATTGGAAAAATATTTCCCTTAATCATTTTTCTAATTCTTCTTCTTTTCTTATTTTCCTTCCAGCTCGGGCCCACCTGTCGGCGGCACAAAACAGAGAAGGCACGGGGCTGGCTTGCCACTGGCTCTGCTCGCCGGCGCCGGCGGCGCGGCTCGGGTAGTGACCAAAAGAGAAAGTGTGGAGGGGACCAAGGCGAAGCTATTGCTAGTGGTCTCATCCCCAATGGTGGTCGGAAACAGATGCGACGGTGGCACGAGCGGAGAAGCATCTCGGGACGTTGAAGCAATCCGAGCTACGGGCATATTTCGGTCCAGCCGGTGCATGCATGTGTCTTTAAAAGACTCTAGGAGGCTTACCAGAGGTCGCGCGGGGTCCGGCAGGGTCAACGCAACAGCAGCAACGTTAGAGATGGCTCGGCGGCGGTGATATTTCTTGGCTCCACGACGGCGGCTCTCTTCGGTCAATCTGCGGCCGAGGTAAGGTGTCCACCAGGTCATAGGCTTCTTAGGGATGGCAGACATGCAAGGAATCGAAGTGGAACTCACCAGAGGAGAAGTAATCGACTATGGCGGTAGGCGGCCGAACTTGGGGACGACGACGCCGATCTCTAGCTTCACGGCATCATACCTCGATTTCTTTGGCCAACTAGCTTCTAGAGGTGAGGCGACGACATTGGCGCAAGGGCTCGGCCTGCAGCGTCCTAGATCGGCCGGAACGGCGACAGTGTCACGGCGATGGCGCTGTAGAGCAGAGACAGAGCACGACGGCAACACGGCTGCTTCGACCAGCGAACCTAGGGTTTTTTAATACGAAAATGGAATGACTAGGAGGTGCTCATCATGTTCCTGTGGTTGGGAAAGGGTGGAGCTCACCGGAGCTAGCTTGGGCTCAACCGAACACCTTCGGCAGAGGAGAAAAATGGCTCTGTCTCCGGTGATCCTTGGAGGTTTTCTTGGTTTTCTCGGTGGGAACGTGGAGAGGAAGGGAGAGAGGTTTTGCTGGTGAAGTTTGAGGCGAAATGGCCGAGGTCTCCAAGTGCTATGCTCATCTCTGTGTCTCTGTGTGTTGTGAGGGAGAAGAAGAACAGGGTGCTGACACGTTTAACATGCAACTGCTGAGCTGCTCCAGTTCTACAGTGTCCAGGGTGGGTCCCACATGTAAGGCAACAATGTTCTACACATTTTTGGCTAGGTTTAGTCTATGACTAGTGGGTCCAAGTAGTGGAAACCTAGAAAGAAGAGAGGAGGATGGTTAGGATTTTGGGTGAAACACTCTGTCCCAAGCAATGCTGAGGTTTACAAGTGGGCCAGGGTCTTGTGGGTCCCACTTGGAAGTGAAATAGAGAGAATTCTCTAGAGACTAAGTCTGGAAAAGTGTGCTAGATAGCTGTCTTGCATCTGTGATCTCAGCAGGTTACCAAGGGGTATAATTTATGGAAAAATTATTGGAGGTAGGGGAGGATGTGTTTAACCTGCTGACCAATTTTCATGGTTAGAAGTGGTCTGGTTAATCTTTGGTGAAATTGCAAAGTAGGCATAATGATCCAGTTTTTCTGCAGTGCAATTTATGTCCCTAGGGCTTTGCTCTTATTATTTTATGTGATTTCTTTGGGAACTAAATTGAGCCAAAATTACTGGTGGTAGGGTTCTTGTTCAAACACCTGTTGGTAGAATTGCACTGCCAAATTAATCTTCATTTTTATTTGGTGAATTTTAGAAATATACCCATTCATTTTTAGCTAGCTCCCTAGTCTAGCTGATTTGAGGGATTTTATTGAAGTACTTGCTCAAGTGATAAAATCATGTAAAATTTACAGTGGATTAATTATGTGGGATAGTGTTTACAGGAATTTTTCCATGATTTTATGTTTGACCAATCATTTTTAGAAATTCCTTAGGCTATACAAATGTATATGCATCCTATTATGAAAATGCACTTTTTAGTAGTGTTTTGTTTTTGCCGATTTAGGGTATTATTATTGAAAATTTTAACTTGCATGAAGTGACAATGTAAAATTTTAAATTGCGCACTCTAATGACAGTAGGGCATAACACTAATTACCTGAAATTTAATCTAGGGCTGTGACAATCTTCATCTCGTCAAGTGTCTTGTTGAATAAAATTTTGAGAGCACTTCCTCCATCGATATGGACCTTCTTCAATTTGACACTCCTGATGACTGGATCTAGGATGAGTGGATAACACCCTAAATGTGTGACTCGGTCGGAGTGGTCTGCGCGGTCAAAGGTGATTGTTGTTTCTAACTAACGCAGGTATTGAGGGCATCTGTCAGGACCGAGTTGACTTCTCAGGCTTTTAACTTCTGTTTTCTCTTGTACTTGTATGCAGATGGCCTTCAAAGATGTGATTGAGCTCAGCCTGGGGATCTTGAGAGTCGTCGGCGACATCGGGGTCTGGCTTATCCTTATCTTTGTTGTCGCCAGACGTCAATGTTTGCTCTAAAGCGAACTTCTTGAGCATAAAATAGTTTTTAGCAGCATGTTTCCCCTTTGGGTGGAAAGGGCATGGCCCGTTCATAACCTTTTGGTACTCATTCATCCTTGGCGGTCACAGTCGGCTGTGTTCAACGGCCACCACAACGTTGTCCGATTTGCACTTGCGATTGCAGGACTTAGCCGGGGCCACATCATCTGTGTCCTTCTTCTCCTTCTGTCGGGGCTCCTTCTTGTCTTCCAGGGCCTCAGCAACAACGTCGGCTGAGTTGGCATATTTTTTGGCCATGTCGAATAGAGCTTTGACAGAACTTGGAGGCTTCCGAGTGAACTCAGCAATGAATGGGGTGTCCTTGACTCCTTTTCGAAAGGCGGTGACGATAACCTCATCTTTAATCTTGGGAATTGAGTTCCTCTTCTTGGAGAACCTCTTGATGAAGTCGTGGAGGGACTTGTTCTTCCTCTGATGACACTGATATAGGTCGTACTTGGAGGACAGCCTCTCGTATGTTCCTTAGAAATTTGTGATGAAGCGCTCACGGAGTTCTCCCCAGGAGCCAATCGACCGCTTGGGAAGCCCTATCAGCATGTCCTCGCCGAGTTAGCCAAGGTGACTGGGAGGTAGTTAACCATGGCTTTGTGATCGCCTCTGGCTGCGCGAATTGCCAAAGTATAAACTGTGAACCAGGACTCCGGGTTAGTCTTCCCATCGTATTTTTCAATTCCAGTCGGTTTAAAGCCAGATGGTCAGTCGACCTGCTATAGCTCATGGGTGAATGCCGGTACTCCTTCGTCTAAGTGAGGGCTCCAACTCTGACTACGGCGATGAAATTGCTCGTGGTGGAGGCCGAAACGCTTGTGCTCATCTTCCAATCGGCGGCGCTTGTCTTCCTCGAGCTCTCGGCGTCGGGCGTTGATGTCTTGGAGGAGATCGCGCTGTAGTCGTCCTCGGGCATCCCGGTTGTCACAGCAATCATCATGATGATGCCGCCATCGATTGTTACTCATACTGCCGAGTGACGTATGTCATGACTCCAAGTGATGTTGACCAGAGCCAGCTGCACGGCACCGTGCTGAGGCAGATGAGATCGCCGTGTCTGAAGCCATCTTGTTCGACAGTATTAGGGTGTCTCCAGATTGTTGTCGCTACTGACAGGCCACAGCGCTGATCATTGAGTTGATCCTTGCGATGGTCAGGGTGGCCTAGTGGTCGGGCCAGAACTACAAGGTATCGAGTAATGTGGCAGTGGCCACGACGTTCTGTTGTGGGGTCATGAAGACGTCATGGTCGCCGACTCAGGTTTGGAGGATCCCTGTTGAGCAGTCCACCCAGCCTTGCTTAGATTGTCGTTATGACCGTCGCGCTCAGCTTGCAAGCGTCGTGCATCTTCCTCCTATTGTTTACGCAGTCGGCGAGCCTCCTCCTCTTGCTGATCGCATAGTCGGTGTGCATCTTGAGTGGGAGTTGAGCCCTTGGATGCCATGAAGACTTCGCATGGTGGAGAAAAAGCTTGCCAAGCTGATGTCCGAATGTGAGATCCGATCTCGAGCGGCTCTGGGCCATATCCAAGTGGAACCTTGAGGGATTGGATCTGCCGCATCGGAGTGAGATTAAAATTGTCCGCGGCATTGCTGAGTCCGAACAGGAGATTGACGATCTCCTCCTCTCTTAGCTTGATCTCGGCTGGCTCAAGGCTGAGTCCGAGTCGAATACCGAAGGAAAGAATTGTCCCGAGACCCGCACATCTTGGGGATTGCTGCAGCATATCATCGAAGATTGCTACGGCATTGCGTAGGCCAACTGGCGCAAAGCCGGCTTGGTTCCCGGTCGATCGGATCGCATCCGAATCGATCAAGATAAGATTGCTGAATTTGTTGGCGACGAAGTCGAGGCTCCCGAAGCTGATTGTCTACCCGAGGAAGAACTTGACGTTGTGGACTCTGGTGGTTGGATCCATCAGGCTTGTCAAAGATGATCTCGCTGAAAGCCCCTACCTGGCATGCCAACTGTCGATGCTTTGTATCGGCAATAATAATATGGGGCTACTCGTGAGACCTAAACTTGATGGATTGCAAAGGAACACAAAATGATTTATCCTAGTTCAGGCCCTCTAGATGAGGTAATACCCTACTTCCAACTGTTGTGTATTTCCTTTGAGGTTTCTCCAGTGAGATTGTATGTCTTCTGTCGTGGTCCATCCCAGGGGGCTCCCTACCCCTCCTTATATACTGGAGAGGTGAGGTTACATGATAGGAATCCCAGCTGGACTCCGACCAAGGCATTTCCTTTTAGGAATACAACGTACCTGACTAGGACTATATCCCTTTCCTTATCATACAAGGTAATATGCACCGAGTCCTATTGTATCCCTAATTATAGGATTAGGCCCTTCCTCTGTCCGAGTGGCCACAAAGCTTCCCATGAGGTACCCCAGGCCCATGGCCTCCATGCAGTGCTACTCTCAAGTCTGTTCTACCACCTGCTAAGGTCAACAAAGGCTGCAACGACAACGTCAACGATGGTCGAAAGTCCATTCCTGCTCCAATTTTAGCTGTGACCTTGAACACCGAGAAGGATGCACCCCATGCTAGTTGGGGCCTGGTCGGCTGCAACTGCTTTCAGCCAGGACATTTTGGCAGGAATTGTCTGCATCCAAAACGTCACCTCCACCAAGCCAGCACCAACATAGCAATCAACACCCATGTTCCTCAAGCTGTACCAGTCCCGGTACAAATTGGTCGTATCCAGGCAGACGACGCCATCAGGATGTGTGGCGCCGACGGCCGTGCAGCCAAGAAGCAATCGCCACAGTGGAATATCGTCAAAGGCACCAGCAACTGTCTTGGTATTCGATCTGTGTCAACTTTAAAGCGAACCAACCGATGCCAGTAGGGCCACCAAGGTCGAGGAAATAGCAACCCACTCCAGCTGCAAGGAAGTGGAACACTTCGACCGAAACCATTGCAGCCAGCACCTCAGCTACTAGCTTACCAGATGGGCAACATCATCAGCACTGTACCTCAGATTGCTTTAGCTCGAACACCCAGCATCAATCCCAAGAGGATACCACCAAAAGTATGAAGGCCCTACCCTACAATAACTACCAAAGAGACGAACATCCCTCTAAGGACTGCCTGCAGCCGAAGCCCTATCCTCGTTGGCATCCCTGCTAACTTGCAGCAAAGAAGTCTACTGCAATGTTATCACAGAAGCAGATGTAGTAACGGTCAAGAAGACCAGTAATCAGGACCAACAATGGTCTATGAATGTTTAATGTTCAAGTTCTTTTCCCTATACCCCGGTGTGGTATGACAAGTATGTATAAGGAAGGAAGATTGGATAAAAGTGGGTTGGCAGTTTTATTAATGATTCATCTCAATGATGCGAATGTTGACTGTGCAATGTGCCATACAACAACACAAGAGACTTAGAGTTTCTTTTCTCGCCAACCCCAGGTATGTTGAGCTCAAAAGCTTAGTTGCCAGCCAGGAAAAGAAATGGCTAACCAACAAAAAGAGGATGGTTAGGCAGAACCAACACACAATGATATGAATTCAATCATAGGAGAGGTACACTTGGATAAACCCATGGATTTCCCGTTGCAGCATCAAAAGAAAAAGATAGAAACACGAATGTTTCACTGAGAATCCGAATGGTGTCTATCCCATGGCCGCTACGTTTGGCAGCTCAAGAGCATAACTACTGGGGTGAAACCGTTGGAAATGGTAGCTACACCCTAGAGGTGAGCGTGGATCAAAAGATGGTACCCCTACCTTAAGGCAGCCAATGCAACTTTTATCAAGCCACTTTAGAGTTTCTTGGAAGATGGCAGATAAACCAGACGAACCGTTCCATCCCTACCCCACAGGTAAGAAGAAAAAAAGGGGAATGCAGGCAACAGGCCAGGAATGGCATAGGCAGAAGGGTGACTGAAAAAGGATTCCTCTAAGTGGGCCTTCTCTACTCAAGGAATGTTTGTGAGTCTATTCAGCTTAAACGGACAGCAACCAATGGTAGGAGCATGCAGGGCTCCACAGGTTTCAGAACTTCTAGTTGATGTGAGAAGGTAACTGTAGGTCGATGACCGGTCTGCTCGAAAGGATCAGCAAGGGGTGCTACTTAAAGGTTGTGCTTCTGCAATACTCTTTCAGCTGCGCATGGTCCGTTAAATGGTGTGTGCTTGTTTCAAAAGCATCATTAAGCAACCCAACTAGGCGGTTGCATGTCAAAGCAATGCTAGAAGCTATAACAATGCATCTAGTGTGAGCCGGTGCAGAAAAGTCAAACAAGAGTTGGTGTGTTAAGAAGCTCGATGACATGGTCACTTGGTCAGTGGTACCTTCTCATTAACAAGCTATTTAGTTTCAGGACCCTCATGAGTGAAAGTACACTGAAGGAGTGCCAGCTTTTCGAGGTCAATGTTGGACAGAAACTCAAAAAAGAATATAGAGATTATCCTAAAGGGTGGAAGGAAAATCGTTCATTAATCAGAATCAACAGCTAACTATCTTAGGAAAGAGAATGTGGAAGACGGAACTTCATGCGTCCAAGAAGTGTTTCGTGTAAGGTTGTGCTATTGGACTACTCTTTCAGTTGCACGTGGCCCATCGAGTGGCATGTGTCCCTTCCAGAGTCGTTTCCTAGGCTCTCCACCCTGCCGGTTGACCGTCAAGTCTGGTCCAAAGCTAAACGGTCACATCAGGCATGAACTTTGAGTAGTGGTGCAAGAGTCGCTGTGTTAAGAAGCCAAATGGAAGTTATCATTCCATGGAATTTCCCCTTTAGCCTGGAGATCAGTCAAAAGCATCCCCCGTATGAAAGGACGCAACCATCCCTCCATTTGGATGGACTGATGGAGTGTCAGGCTTTTGAACATAACATTCTACCGGAACTCAAGGAAGTTGGGGTTATTCTGGAAGGTGGAAGGATAAGTGGTCAAAATAAGAAGAGACTGTTAACTGTCTCGAAAAGGAGCAGTTCTGGATACTCATCTTTGTGTATCTATGAACGGTTTCTCTCGAAGATCTGCAATGTCCCCAACCCAAGGAAAGCGGGGCAAGACATAGATGAGTTAGTTGCAATGTTTTGAGGAAGCTACACCAACCACAATCTTAAAGGATGCAACCTCATGTCGACCGAGAATGTAGATGTTAAAGATCAGCCCAAGGAAACATTAATTCAACTATTTCGAAATACGTGTCGTCCAAAATCAAATGGCAAATCCAGCTAAGTTAGAGTTGGGTTGTATCATAAAGTTAGTTCAAGTTTTGGGTAAACTACGGGAGACAACAATCGATGCCAGCCAGCCTAGTTATGCCAGTATGGTCAATCAATCAGCAGATAGAATATCCGCAGAAGTCGACAGACAAACCTAACACCACCCATACCCATCTTTCTTTCTAGCCGTTCCGAATCTCGAGACAAGATTCCTTGTAAGGGGGTAGATTTTTCATGCCTTGATTTTCGCTCAGGGATTTAAAAATCATTTAATAAGTGATTTCTAGAAATTACATTAAATTGCAATGCAATTAACAAGTGGAATAATACGAGAAATCAAATTTCCTGTGATAAATCATGCATGGAGGAATTTTTCTTAATTTCTCCATGTCCTAAAATACTCTTTGGAATTTTCCCTGATTTTTCAAAGCTCAACTCCTAACTTTAAAAATACAAATAGCATTTCAGCCAATATTGAAAAGGGGAAAAAGCCATTACACACCCTCCTTCAAGTCCTGGGCCACCCCAGCCCAGTCCTCCTTCTCCCTGCGCCTGGCCGCGGCCTGTCTTCCGGCCCAACCGCGCCTGCATGCCTCCCTCCTCCTCTCTCTTGGGCCGCCTTCCCCGGACTAGATTGCGTAGCCACCACTTCGGCCCAGCTCACCCGCCACACCTCCTCGCTGACAGTGGGACCGGGGCCCACCTGTCAGGCATTTCCCCTTCCTCCAGCCGACAACCGCCGTTGCCACGATGCCGCTGGTTGTGCCGCTCCTGCACCTCCCACTCCCGGACGCGTGTCCCAACCATGCGGACCTGGTCGTTGCTCTCCCCCACGCCCTCCCGTGGGATCCGCCGTGGGCACGCGCCCCACTTCTCCCTCTCTTCCCCTCTTTTCGCCGCCACGCCATGCGGCCACCGCCTTGCGCGACCCAGCCTCGAGCCAGCCTTCTGAGGCCATAAATGGCGTCCCCAGGGCCCCCTCTCTCTTTTCCCTCCACTCCCCGAGCTCTCCTGTGCCCCTAGCTCTCCCTCCCTGCGAGCGCCGAGCGCTGCCGCTGTCCGTGCCTCCAGCCGCTCGCTGCCGGCGTCTGCAACCCCATTGGGCCGCACCGCCGCCGCCAGTAGCTTCGCTGCCTCGGGGAGCCTCTCGGCCGCCCCATCTCCAGCCTCAATCGCCGCCCAAGCCCTCTCCTCTCCACGCCTAGTGAGCACTGTCGGCGCTGCCGCTCTCTAGTTACTAAATTCCGCTGCCCTGGTTGGCCGTCCCCTACCCTAACCCCCTCTCCACCGTCGCCAGGTTCCAACAAAGCCCGGCCACCGGTTGCCCTCGCCTCAGCGTTGTCGACAAAAGCTTGCCACCGGCCAACCCGCAGCCGCCGCCGCAAATCCCCACCGCCGGCTCCTTTTCCGTCGTGGCTTCTGGTGGCGCGAGTGTGGGTAGGGTTTGCTGTCTCATGCTCGTCCTCTTGGTGCTGTCCGTTTCCTCCGCCGCGCCACCATTCGTCGGAACCATCTATTCCCATGCTCGTCAACCCGTGTGGTGCCGTGGCTATCCCGCTCAGTGACTACATCCGTGCCACCTAGCCTCGCCCGTGCCGACGTGTCCGCCCACGTGTGCACCACGGCCGGGTCCGGTTGGGACCGATCTGTGCCGTCCAATCCTCCTTGGCCGATTCCGGCCGTCCATCCTTGTTGCTTCGATTCGAGCCGACGATCCAAAACCCTAACTCAATCTGAGCCGTCAATTCAATCGCTTTTGATCCTTGCTGCCCAATCCGCCTTGATTTGATCCAAACCATTGATCCGAACCCTAACCTGATCCCAGCCGTCCACCCTGTGGACCGCCTACATGGTCTCGGTCCACGGAGGACCGGCCGCTCTATCCTACTACTAACGTACGGGTCTCGCATGTCAGTGGCGTTGCCCTCTCTGCCCCCAAGGGCTGACCCATTAAATCCCCTTTTTCTTCACAAGAATAAATACAAAATGACATCATAAATCAAATAGCGTTTTCTTTTGGGGTAAAACTCAGAGAAAACTTCTAAAATTAATAACTAATTCATATGAACTCCAAATTGGACCATTCAACTCTCAAAATTCATCTAAAATTGAGCTCTACATGTTTATTAACTTTTCATGTACTGTTTACTTGGTTTTTATTATGGGTTTTTCTCATTTTGCATGCCAGCGCTTAGGAAACCGACATTTCGAAGGATTGCGACTTCGCGGATTCCGCTCGGAAAATTATTTGAAGAAGCAAGGCATGTCACAATTCATCCTTGACCATGTTGAACCTACTTTGTGAAATATTTTACGATTTATAAATAAATTGCATGATTTGCCAATTACATGGAATATGGAACAACCTATCCGCTTGCTTGAGACTCTTTTCAATTGTTATCCATTCCTTGATAACTTTGGGTGATAATCCGACTAGCTTGTCTCATTTGATGACTTAGCCAGAGAAAGGACCTGCTTAGCCATGCTTAGTACCACTAGATCACTGATGGGATAATCGCATTACTTCTATATTTGGTAACTTGTTAAGCTGTGTGCTCGAGATGTTTGACCATGGTAATTGGTCGTAACTTATCAACTAAAATTTGACCTAATGGTGGGCTATGGGTGCATGGTTTTGTTGGTCGCACCTATGGCAGTTAAGGACCGGTTCAGGGGAACCCCTTGAGCAGATTTCCATACAAGCACATGCTAGTGTGGGCAATGGCTGGGCTTGTAGCATGGCTCTTCCCTCTCCTAGGCACTGTTTGGTGAGGATGGGGGTGATGGAGTTGGCTTGACTCGGGGTTAGGTTGATCGGCTTCCGGATCCATCGTGGCGCAAGGGCCGTAGCCTGACCGACACGGTGTGCCTTATCGATAGGTTGTAGACACCGAAAATCACCAGCAGCGTTGAGAACGAGCTGATGATCTCGTTCGATGCACTAGACACGCGAAGGCCTGTGAGATTTGCTTAACTCCAGTGCAGGTCCTAAATTCGAGGTTCGTAGGTGTGCCAGTCAATTTGACCCTGCAATTGACAAGGAGAGAAATATTAGACCAGTGAGCCAATCGGTTGGAAGCTGATTTGGACTCGTTTCATCGGCCGATAGCCGATATGAACTAAAGCACTTATACATCGACTAGAAACCGATGATGGCATAAATAGGTAAAATAAATAAATCAACCGACTACCAATAGAACATGTGTATCGGCTAGAAAGCCGATGATAGTGTAGACAATTACAAAAATAGACAATGCAGTCGGCTTAAAAGATAACTTATCGGCTAGGCACTCCGATAAAACATTGCATATACACCCATCGGCTTAACAAGGATAAATCTATCATTATCAATCTAGTAGGTCAAACTTAACTGATGCAGCACAGATTAATAATAATAAAAGAACCTCGATGAGCCAATAAATCTAATGCAATTGTGATGTATTATACGATAACTTATCGGCTATACACTCCGATAAGACCCTTGCGTGAAAATCTATCAACCTAGCAGGAACAACTTATCATTAGCTGTTTAGTAGTTCGGACCTAACCGATATAGCACAAACTGATGATAAATTATACCTAGTAAGCTAATAAATCTACTCAAGCGTGATGTGATATACCTATTCGGACTAAGAGATCAAACCTAACTGATACTGCCGTAGACAGAATAGATACATCGTGGTAAGCCGACTACCGTAGACCGACTAGAATATCGGACCTAACCGAGGAAGTCCTAGCCGATATGATAATCGGGGTAACGAGACTTACCCTCTCGCAGGAGTTCAAACTTAACCAATGCAGCCTGGCTCGAGAAGCAAGAACCTGTTGAAAAAGGTGGCGATGCACCGAATTTGTATTGATCTGTGTGATAATTTACAAGGTACCCAGGCATACGTATTTATACCCCGAGTTGATACAAGTCCTTATTGGACATGACGCACGATTTCCTAATTACAGAAGGAAAACACTCAAAAGACCCGATCGGACACGAGATCAGGTTTCCTAAAGGAAAGAAATACTAACATCGCCTAATTAATAGATAAGATATTAACTGTCTTTCCGTGGTCTTCACGATCCCTTCCCAAACTCGGCTTCCTCCAGATTAATCTCCGCTAATTGACTATGATTTCTTCCTTAACCGAATCTGATAAAGAATCATACCAAATTTTGGCGTTAACACATGCCCCCCAATTTCGGAGTTTTCCATAAGATTTCGAAATTCTCCCATCTAGGCTTTCAGATTCCTTTCACACCGAGGTGGCCCAAGGTAGCCCACTTTCCTGAATTGTTTGAAACAGTGCCAACGGCCTCGATTCCCTCCCGGTCATCATTCCTCTATAAACCGCTTCGCCTTCCTAGCCTCCTTTCTTTACGCTTTCACATCATCAGAACTCTCTCGCTTCCTTCGAGACCTCGACAAGCTCCGGCGATCCAGGCGAACCGCTGTGATCTTCTTCCTCAACCACCGGCCTTCGCTCATTTTCTTCTTCCGTGATGGCTTCAGCAATCGCTGTCCCAGAGGTAACCCTCTTGTCTGATCACCCTCTCTGCCTTGTAACTTGGATAGATTGAATCTGCTACAATCTTCACCCGTTCTTCGTCGTGTTCTTGTTTACTGTAGAACCTTAAAAGCCAAATCTTGATTCCGGCCACCGATTATCCAAATTTCTTCTATCACGGTCCCATGGGTAGCGAAGACCCTATAGACTTCATCAACGCCGAAACCCAACGCCTCCCTTTCAAGAACTCTGCCATGCTAGCTAGCAATTGGACCAATAGTTTCAGATCATGGCCTAGCAAGCTTACCGGGTGGAGGAACTGGTACATCAGAGTATTGGCCGCAAAGAAAACTCTCTGGGAAGAAGCAGATATTAGCCATTGCATTAATCTTTCCCTAGCCGAGATGGAGAAGAATGAACCTTTGCTCGCATCAGCTTCGTACTTCTGTCAGACGCCCTCAACACCTTCCTGTTCGGACATGGGCCAATGACCCCAACTCTAATGGATGTAACCATGCTCACCTGCCTCAACACAACAAGTTACATCAACCCCCTCAACCTCCAATTTAAGCCTACTCATCGGCTACAGACGAAGAATATCGGTGGTTGGACCAAGTACATATCAATTCACAACAAGGGGAGTGGGCTAGTTGACGATCGGGAACATGCTGCTTTCTTGAACTTGTGGTTGGAACGATTCGTTTTTGGTGGTGCAACCCTCGGCCCAACAACCAACATGCAGTGTTTGGCAGAACGCTTGGTTGATCGGAAACAAATCCCCTTGGGGCAATACCTTCTCAGTGCCACTTATCAATTGCTGTATCAGGTGGCAATCAAGCTATCGGCCGGCTAGCCAGTCGGCCATATTGGGAGTCCTTGGTGGTTTGTACAATTATGGCTCAACGTCTATACATCCAAGGCAATCCCCGGGACTTCCTTCCTCAATTTAACTTTCCCAGCCGATCATACAAAGGAACAAGAACCCACCTACCGCCGATGTATCTCTATGGGAGAAGCTGCATCGGCCCTCCCTGGCTGCAAAATGACTCCTGTCGGACTCAGCCAATGGTTCAAAGGTTTTTATTATGGCTTTACTAGGGAGGCCACACTCTGGTTTGCATACGATGATGCAGCATCATTCGAGATGCCCTTCAAGTTCAATCCTATTAACGCTCTGGCCGATGAAGAATCCAAGACCATATTTCTATCAGCCATTACCCCCTGCCTTCTGCCGACTGGCTTCTCTCAGGGCCGATCGCAACAACCATCATATGAGTTTTATCATCCATCAGTCGGTTCTTGCCAGCTCAGCCTCGGTCAACTTCCGATTGGCCTATTCTTCATTGATAAACTTCAGGCCTGGGGTAATGTAAACAGTGCTTTAGAGTACGATCGGATGTGGACTCTAACGGAATCCCTACCTCTGGGCACCGCCACCAGCATGGAGACCTGTACTGCCAACACAAAGCTCTTTGCCCGATGGTGGTTAGAATGGAAGAAACACTTATTCAACTCATCGGCCATCCAATACTGTTCTCGCCTCAACCCCGACTATGTTGAATCTGATGAAGAGGTAACATCCCATAAGCCTTAAATCATTCTCCGATCATCTCTTATAATCTTATCTCGCAGGTTGTTGACGAGGAGCCGCCAACAACAAGCACCAGCGGCCGGCCGATCATATATCAACCACCATCGGCCAATCCAAACTTGGGACATGGTGCTCCCCCTCCATCGTCTCTTCTCCGGGCGCCATGGCCAACAGGACCAAAACGCAAGAAACTGGTGTCTCGCCCCTCCCAAAAGAAGCAGAAAACCAGTGCCGATGTCATGGTCACGGCGCCACCTGCTATTGGAACAACATCGGCCCCTTCATCCCTGTGAGTATGCGCTAATTCTTGATATTATTATCTGTTTCCCATCTTTTCATTATCGATCTTATTTTCAGCTCGAGTCATCGGCTCCTGAACCTCAACCTTCACCTGACATCCTTACAAGCATCGAGCCGATGATTTCTCCAGCCGTTCCAACTCCAGCACCCAACCCCCAAGCCGACGTTGAGGTTGTTCTTACAACTTCAGTGCCAGGCATCGGCCATCCTGAAGAACAACCCACTCATCCATTTGATGCCAATGTTACTCAAGCTGCCGATGTCTTGCCTCAGGTAACCTCTTTACACCCATATTTCATTTTAACTCATTACTGATCCGTTTACCGATGTCAATCTGTAGTCCTTAGCCGATTTGTTCTCCTTTGACATCGGCAAGTACTTAGAGGCAGATGAAGAAACAGCCACCAGCGCGGTAACCAAACTATCTTTTCCGGCTGACGTGCGTGAATACTTGCTGAATATCATTCGTCTGCTGGAAAACCCGATTGATGCTTTGGTGGAAGACTGCGGGCCGATCCGAGCAAGATTTGTAGAAATTGAGCATCATTTGCCCGAAGAGCTCATTGACGCATTGACTCCTGTAGCATATCTGGAATCCCACAAATTCCAACTCATCAAGCTCAGGCAGCGTATAGCCGATCGTGCTGATCAATAGAAAATGGTCCAAGATATCCAAAACGATCGGCTGTCAGCTCAAACAGAAAAGAAAAAGCTTGACGATATGGCTGTTGCCCCTCAAGAACTCCAATCCAAACTGGACCAGCTGAAGAAAAGGGAAGCCAATTTGCTGGCAGAACTTAAAGAAATTCGCAAGGACATCGAAACAACAGAATCCCAGCTCATTGGCCTGCCACAAGCTGTACAAAATCAAGAAGCCAAAGTTGTAGCAGCAATGGTCAAGTTGTTCATCAGCGCAAAAATCTAAAGGCTATCCCGGGTTTCGATGAAGAAGACATTCATGCCATTGACGAGATCGACCGGATCCGCCTGCGCACGATCGAAACAATCCAAAAATTCTTGTAAAATCTTAGCATTGATGACTATGACGTTGCTTTGAAACACGATCCCCTTTTGTTATAATATAATTTGGTCGGATTTGTTACCTATTCATCTTATTCCATCTTCGCTCGATAATACCTTTATTTGTTTTATCTAAAGGCGATACCAATTGATATCGGCTATCTTTAGGCGACGTAACAACATCGGCTCTTGCTTTGAACTATTTTAGAAATTGGCCACATTCAACCGATTCAGGAATTGATCCATACGCTCGGATAATACTTCTTGAGATATTTCCCATTAAGTACCTTAGCAAACTCTGTCCCCTCAAGATCTTCCAATATATAGGCATTGCCAGGTACACAACGATTAATCCGATAGGGCCCTTCCCAATTAGGCGACCACTTTCCGAATTTTACTATCTCTGGACCTGATCGGCAAAATCAACTTCCATACAAGATCTCCCTCAGTAAACGATTTATTCATCACCTTTCTGTTATAATGCCTAGCCACCCTAGCTTTATTTTCCTTGATCCTTTCCAACGCCCTTAACCGATTCTGAGCCAAATCCTCGAGTTCATCTGTCATCAAATTATAATAATCATCGGCTGTCAGCTGATTCTGTAAAGAAATTCTCCTAGAACCGATGTTAGTCTCCCAAGACAGAACTGCTTCATGTCCATATACCAATTGGTATGGTGGTACCCGAGTAGACCCATGACATGCCATCCGATAGGCCCATAATGAATCGGCTAATGTAGTATGCCATCGTCGCGGCTGTTCATCAATCTTCTGCTTAATTAATTTGATTAGACTCTTATTCGAAGCTTCTGTCCATTAGCTTGAGCATAATAAGGTGATGAATTCAGTAACTTAATTCCCAAACTGGCAGCAAATTGTTGAAACTCATCGGACAAGAAAATAGATCCCTGATCGGTAGTTATCATCTGAGGGATTCCAAACCGATAAATTATATGCTCTTTTATAAACTCAATCGCATCTCTGGACGTGACTTTCTTCAAAGGAATTGCTTCCACCCATTTTGTAAAATAATCTGTTGCTGCCAATATGAATTTATGTCCTTTACTTGATGGAGGATAAACCTGGCCGATCATCAATTCCCCATCCTCTGAATGGCCACGGTTTGATGATAGGATTCATAGCCGATGCTGGTGCTCGCTGTATATTTCCAAATTTCTGGCAATCTTGACATCCTTTATAATATTTGAAGCAATCTTTCAACATTGTCGGCCAAAAATATCCTACTCTTCTCAATATCCACTTCATCTTATGAGCCGATTGATGAGTTCCACAAACACCCTCATGCACTTCGCACATAACCACTTTGGCTTCTTCTAAATTTAGGCATCTCAGCAAAACCCCTTCAAAAGTCCGATAATATAACTCTCCATCAAGCAACACATACTTCGTAGCTTTATACCGAAGCTTCCTAGAAACCGATTGCGATGGATTTTGTAAATAATCAATTATTTCCTGTCTCCAATCATCAACTTTATCCTGAATATCACTATCGGCTATTTCAACCTCAATCTGTCTATTCAGCCGATAACTCGAAGCAATCTGTGCAAGATCATTAGCTTCTAAATTTTGTTCTCTAGGAATATGATCCAACGATACCATCCTGAAATCCCTCAATAAATCTCTACATTCTTCATAATATGATCTTAAAACATCATCTCTGCACTTATATTCCCCAGATAATTGCTTGATCACTAATAAGGAATCTCCAACAATCTCTATGATATCAACCCCGATCTTCTTTAAAAGTTGAAGTCCTTTCAGCACCACCTCGTATTCCGCTTGATTGTTGGTCCGATAGGGTTTAATTGTAAAAGCAAATTCAAAACATGCCCCCCGAGGTGATACAATGACCAATCCGATACCAGATCCATGCTTGCAAACCGATCCATCAAAAAATAAAGTCCACGGGACCGGCTCAACATAATTTCCATGAACCCCTCTGTGTTGCATGTCACAGCCCCAAAATCTAAATTAAGGTAATTAGTTTTAAGCCCTAGCTAATCCTTTGCACTGTGCTAGTTGTTACTTTCCAAGTTCTGTATATCTAATAATCCTAGAAAAATTCCTAAACATGTCAGGTGATGTGAGTAAGCCCCTGTAAAAATTTCATAATTTTATCACTTCAATAAAAGCTTCAACAAAATCCCTCAAATCAGCAAAGCTAGGAAGCTAGCTGAAATAAATTGGTTTACTTCTAAAATTCACCACATGAAAATGAAGACTAATTAGACAGAGCCCCTTTTTCCAAAGTGTGTGCCCACATGAACCCTATCATCAGGAATTTTGGTTTAATTTATCTCCCAAAGAAAACACATAAAATGATAAGATCAAGGCACTGGAGAAACAAGTGAAACTGCAGCAAAACTGGATCAGTGTGCCTACTTTGCTTTTTCACCAGAGATGAACCAGACCTCTTCTAACCACGAATTTTGGTCAGCAGGTTACACACATCTTTCTCTACCTCCAGTATTTTTCCCATAATTTATATCCCTTATTAACCCACTGAAATCACAGATGCAAGACAGCTGTCCCTACAGCTCACAACACTTAGTCTCTAGAGCTTTCTTCTCTCATCTCACTTCCAGGTGGACCCCACAAGACCTGGCCCACTTGTCAGCCTCATAGCAGCATGTGACAGTGTGATGCACCAGGAATTTCACCCATACTCCTCTCTTCTCCATAGGTTTTAACTACAAGGGCCCACAAGCCATAGAGTGAATCTAGCCAAAGATGTGTAGAACACTGTTTCCTGACATGTGGGACCCTCCTTGACCACTGTAGCAGTGGAGACGACTCAGCATTGCATGGCAGACGTGTCTTCCTCTCGTTCTCCTCTCCCACAGCACACACAGAGTGACCTAGATGAGCTCCTCCATGGAGCATCGACCATTTCGACTCAAACTCCGCCAGTAGAACCTCTCACCCTTCCTCTTCACGCTCCCACCGGAGAAATCCACAGAATCCCCAAAGATCACCGCCGTCAAGCTTATTCTTCCCTCTGCCGAAGGTGTTCGGTTGAGCTCGAGGTTGCTCCGGTGAGCTCCACCCTTTCTAAGCTTCGGGAACATGATCTATACCTTCTGACCGATCCATTTTTGTTCTTGGCTGCCCTAGGACCGCCAGTCGAGGCCGCTGTGTTTCGCTCTCTACTCTACAGCGCCGCCGCCAGGACATCACGGTCGTTCCGGCCGATACAGTACACCACCGACCGAGCCCTTGCGCCAACCTCATCGCCTTACTTCCAGAAGACCACCGGCAGAAGGAATCAGGAAAGGATGTAGTGAAGTTTGAGATCGAGGTCATCTTCCCCAAGTTCGGCCAACTGCCGCCGCCGTTGATTTCTTTCTCTCTGGTAGTCCTCAGTTCCATTCATTGCACAGGAGCCATCACTAGGAAGTCTCTAACCTGTTAGACACCTCACCTCGACTGCAGAACCCCAGGAGAAGGCCGCCGATGTGAAACCGAAGGAGTTCGCCGCCGCCGGACAATTTGCGCCATCGCCATTATTGTTCCAACTTCGCCCAGACCCGCACGAGCCTCGGTGAGCATCCTGGCACCTAGCAGTAACTCCCGCCTGCATGTACACAGCCAGGTCGAGTCCAAAATAGGATACGCATCATCGACCCAAAACACTCCGCCGCTGGAGCTCGCCGCCGGCGATATTCCAGTCACCCGAGGTGTCAAGAAGACCACCCTTAGCTCCTCCGTGAACTCCTCTATCTTTTCTCTTTGGGGCCCGACTACAGCCGACGCCGCCATCGCCGTCGCCGCCGCCGAGAAGCCCGCCGGCTCTGCCTGCCTGCGCCCTTCTCTGTTCGCCAGGCCGGACCATACACTCCGGGAACGGACGGTCCGATCCATGCTCTCGCGCCCTGCTCCCGCGCCCTCGCGCCCTGCTCTGCTTTGCCTCGCTGGCCTGCGGGCCCGGGCTGCAAGGGAAATCAGAAAAGAAGAAAGAAGAAAGAAATAGGAAAAGTAATTAAAAGATTTATCTTACAACAGAAAAATGGCTAAACTTTGCAAATCCATAACTTCTCCATTTTGACTCCAAATTGAGTGAAACTAATTTTGTTAGCCCTGTAAATTTGTGAGAACTTTATTACTGTAAAAATAAAATAGGACAACTTCTGTACAGAAAATATCCATAAAATAATATGAAGCAAAATTGACTTATTTTGGGCTTAATAACTTGAAATATTCCCATAAAATTCATCCTATTTGCTAAAAATGTGAAACCACTTCTGTTAAACTCAGAAAATTGTAAACTTACTGTGGAAAAGTTGTATTTGATAAAATTACCTCCCAAAATAGGCCTAAGTAATTTTCTAACCTTTCTTTTTGTTAAACTTGTAAAATTCATATCTAAATCATTTTAAATCGGATTTCAGTAAACCAAATTTTGTCGGAACTAGGAAGATATGTATTTTCACATAAAATGCTCACACTCATAAAATCCTACCAGAGAAGGCAAGCACATATTTTCCACTTAGAGTTTTCCTATAGTTTCGGCTGCTTTTGCCGTTTTCAGCCTTTCCACCTTGTCATTTTTGTATCTCCCAATCCAGAGATGCAAATGACTTGGTTCTTTCTCCTAAAATCTTATTAGGACATGCCCTACCTTCTGTAATTATCTCATAATTAATTGATCATGTTGCATAGACATGTTTAATTGCTTCTTATTTGCATATTGCTTCTTATCGATAGATTCTGAGGATACGGAGTACGTGGAGATTAACCCAGAGCTTGAGTGTGACTCATCACTGCAGCAAGGCAAGCGTCTAAGCATATTGAACCTATGTTTTCAATAAATTGATTTGTTTGTGAAAACAATATCTATATGCATGCTTCAGTCTATTTAAAATGGGAAAACGGGTAGAGTCAATATTACCCAATTGTATGCATTTCCATTCCTTGGTTATTGATGCCATGTTTATACATTGTCACCCCTGGTTAAGGACTTTGGGATACTTTTATTTTACCGAATGCTTAGCCATGCTTATTCCTAGACTTAGAAAAATCCGATAGATGGAGCTATCGGTATAAAACTAGTTTAATACGAATGGATGGGTTAAAATCTGACAAGAATAACCTCTGAATAATAATTGAAAATATGTTAACTTGGATGGATGATAGGGCGATGAAGGGATGGAGTTTCCCCGATGCACGTAGCTCCGTCTGGGTCGTTAAGGACCGAACATGTTGACGTCTATTCAAGCACCTTACGTACTTCCACACGCCGGGAGTGGGACAGCTTAACTCAGTAGCACGGGAGGCTGCGACCATCTACGCCCGTCCGTCAGTCGTGAGGGGAGACCTTTGGAGGACCTCAGTGCGAGTACGTAGAGCGGGCCTGCACTTGGTGAATCCATATGGCCGGAGGTGCCTCCCGCGACGGTGAGCCCGCCTTAGCTGCCATGCACGCACGCGGCTAAGTCGTCGGGGGCCCAGACGTGGTTTAGGTGGTCGGGGCTAAGCGTGCAAAAGGTTCTGTTGTGACCTCTAGTCCGCACTCAATGTGTAGAGTGTGGGTACCGACGGGTACAGATCAAACTAGAGTGTAGCCGTTTGGCTTCTATCACATCGTGTGGGTAAAGATGTACACCTCTGATCAGAGTAAGAACTATTCGAATAGCCGTGTCCACGGTTACGGACGACCGCTTGATGTGTTAGTTACTCATGTTAGCATCCAACTTGGGTTATGTGGTTACCATGACTTAGGATAGTCATGGATGGATGGGTTTATATAAGAGATTTTTGGATATTAAATATGACTTGGTTTAGTCATGAGAAAGAATATGCTTGTGTAGCATAATTGTTTGGGCAATGGTAGCCCATAGATGATGATTATGACTTGGTTTAGTCATGAGAAAGGATATGCTTGTGTAGCATAATTGTTTGGGCAATGGTGACCCGTGGGTAATGTTTAGAGCACGGTTGGTGCTCATTTATATTTCATTTTCAGAACTATAAGCTTGCTGTCTTAAAAATTCAGATTGTGTTATTTCTCAAAATGCTTATAGTTTCAAGTATTACTTGCTCAATAAAATCAGCTTTGTGCAAAATCAAGTCAATATAGCCTTCTTCCTTGATGTAGAAACCAGCATGCTTCCTTTGTACTATTATTATTGTGTAAGTCTTGCGGAGTACCATTCGTACTCACGTTGCATCTTTTCAGGTGAGGTTACCGACGAAGATGGTGTGATCTACTGTTATCCCGCCGAGGGTGGCAAGGATAATGTGTAGTTGAAGTTGAGCTCTATCCCCAGTCGATTGCCCTGTGGTATGGGTTTTGGCACCACTGGTTTTTGTTTTGTCTTTATTTTCGCTGCAAATCTTTTGTGTCACTTTGTGATGAATTAGGGTGTGAACCCTCTATGTAATATCTATAACCCTGCTGTTCGTTTATCCATATTTAGAGTACTTGTGATGTTTATCAATTGCTTACGATGAAAGTGTGAGGCTAGTCGCTTTCCTGGGGACTAGCTGAACATGAGTATGAGTTGTGTATAATTGAGATGGTTGGGGGATAGCTATTGTGGTTCGAGTCCTCTGGGGTACGTATCATGTTTGGTCGCCACCATCGAGTGGTTTGACGGGCGTATGACGGGGACGACTGGCAAGCTATCCTTATGATTATCTCCTTTGTACACTTCTCGACATTTTTGGATTTGTATTGTGAGTGGGTAAAGATTATGGCAAGTCTGCGATGAGGATGGATGGTTACCGCATTTATTCGGGTTTTATTCGAGACCCCATCCATCTAGATAGTTCGCGTTGCCGTACTAGTTACTATTCATAATGCACTTCCGGGGTGCCCACATTGCACAATCAAATCGGCTATTGCCTGCCCCTTGATCGCTTTAGCCGATTCATACCTCAAGTCAAACTCTGTTAAGGCAAAAATCCATTTACCAACTCGCCCTTTTAAAACTGAAGCTGACAACATGTATTTCACCACATCGGCCTTGCAAACCACCATACATTCAGCCGATAGGATGTAATGCCTTAACTTTGTACATGAGAAATATAAACAAAGGCATAATTTTTCTACCGCAGGATATCTTGTTTCACAATCCAAAAGCCTTCTACTTAGATAGAACACGACTCGCTCCTTCCCTTCAAATTCCTGTATTAAAACAGACCCGATGGATTTTTCATCGGCCGACAAGTATAACTTGAATGGCACTCCTCTCTGCGGTGGAATCAAAATAGGTGGGGAACTTAAATAATTCTTAATTTCATCAAACGCCTTCTGTTGTTCTGCCCCCCACACAAACTCTTGATCGGCTTTCAATTTTAACAACGGAGTAAAAGGCTCAATCCTTCCTGACAAATTTGATATGAATCTCCTTACAAAATTAATCTTGCCGATCAACGACTGTAGCTATGTCTTGTTGCTTGGTGGTTCTGTATTCTTGATGGCTCTGATGCTCCGTTGACTAACTTCAATTCCTCGCTCATGAACCATAAAACCCAAAAATTGTCCAGCCGATACACCAAAAGCACATTTATTGGGATTCATCCTTAATCCGTACTTCTTTGCCCTTTCCAGCACTTTTTGCAAATCGGCTATATGGCTTTTATCACTCTTAGATTTAACCACCACATCATCGATATAAATTTCCACTAATAAGCCGATGAGATCATGAAATATATAATTCATCGCCCTATGATAAGTCGCACCGGCACTTTTTAATCCAAATGTCATTACTACCCACTCATATAAGCCGATAGCTCCAGGATATCAAAACGCAGTCTTATGTATATCCTCTTCTGCCATAAAAATCTGATTGTATCCTGCATTGCCATTCATGAAGCTAATAATCTTGTGGCCTGATGCTGTATCTACCAACAAATCTGCTATCGGCATCGGGTACTCATCCTTAGGGGTAGCCTTATTCAAATCCCAGAAATCAATACATATTCTCAATTTTCCTTTTTTCTTTTCGACCGAGATGATATTAGAAACCCACTGAGCATATCGGCATGGCCTTATAAACTTTGCATCATATAACCTTGTGATTTCTGCTTTGATTGGCTCATATAACTCCGCTTTAAATCTCCTTGGAGCTTGTTTAAACGGCCGATATCTTGGTTTAATAGGAAGCCGATGTTCAACAATTGATCGGCTTAACCCTGGCATTTCATGATATTCCCAAGCAAAACAATCCCGATACTCTTTCACAATTTTATTCAATTCTTCTTGAAATTCAGGACGCAATTTTTTACTTATGTACATCGGCCTTGGCCTATCTCCTGGTCCTATATCAATTTCTTCCAAATCATCGGCCGACGTAAACCCTTGTCCCAACTTTCCTTCAAAATCTTCAATGGTGCCCATCAGAGTAATAATTCTGAGCCGACGTGCCGAATCGGCTGTATCTCCTGACTGGTGATCTTAAGATAATCCCCCTCCCATACTTTTCCAGACAAACAATCGACGCCTTCGGCCTCCCAGACCGGCAAATCGGTCATTGCAATGTTGGTCGATTGATCTGGTAGGATTATCTCAACTTGATCTCCTTGCCATTGTATCAGACTTTGATGCATCGTCGAGGGCACGCAACAGTTTGTGTGAATCCAATCCCTGCCAAGGAGCAGACTATATGATCCTTTTCCATCGATAACAAAAAACGTGGTAGGTAATGTCTTGTTTCCCACTGTTAATTCCACGTTCAACACGCCTTTCGTCTTCGATGGATTCCCGCCGAAATCTTTTAACACCATATTTGTCTTGATCAAATCTTCAGCGGTTTTCCCCAGCTTCCGATACGTAGCATATGGCATTAGATTAACAGCTGCCCCCCCATCAACTAGCATCTTCGTCATCGGCTTCCCATTCATATAACCCTTGATATATGTTGGCTTTAAATGCCGATGCTTTGATTCTTCAGGCTTATCAAATATAGCCCGATCGGGTTGCAGCGTTAACTGAGCAAAAACCTCTTCATTGCCCTCCTCATCAGATGAAAGTGCTTTATACTCCCGAGGCAAAAAGAAAACCATGTTTACTGGAGCCGATGGATTGACCTCATCGTCACTTCTCTTCACACACTATACCTGTTTAATCCTCTTGTGACGATGATCGGCTTCCTTGTGATCTCGTCGTTGTTCTTCCTGTTGTTCTCGGTGCCGTAGCCGCCGTGCCCTTCTTTTCTAATGTTTTGTAAATATTCCACTAGGACACCACTGAGGATTTTGGATTTGTTGTTTTTCACGCAATCCCTCTCCATTATTTTCTTCAAAAAATTCTTCATGGATCGGCCCTAATCAGCTACGTACCGACGCTCGTTTTTCAAGCAGCCGATCTTGTGAAAATCCCTCATGCTCAAAATTCTGAAATCTTGTAGTATTACATTCAGGACAATCTCTGATCTATGGCAATCTTATCCCTCGCTTCTAGCAAAACTGAAAAAACGGGCAATCCCAATGTGGATTGTATCCCTCCTCGTATGATGAAGCCCGTTGTTCCTCTTTGTGCTTTGAATATTTATCTATCAGCTGTGACGAGTTAATTCTAGATCTTCCAAATTCTCGATACCTTCCTTCATCGGCTTGATTCATCGATGATCCCGCATAAACCATGTTCGCGGGGAATGGATGTCCGTCAATTTTCATCGGCTTTTTATCCTCAAACTTGATCCTTCCCTGTTCGACAGCCGATTGGATTTGTTGCCGAAAAACTTTGCATTCATTGGTGTGGTGCGATATCGTGTTATGCCACTTGCAATATCTCTTCTTCTTTAGCTCTTCGGCTGATGGAATTACATGATTTGGCAGAAGCTGTATCTGTTTCTCTTGTAGCAATAGATCGAAGATTTTATCGGCTTTATTGATGTAAAAATCATATCGTTCTTCCTTACTGATATCCTTCACCCACGGGCACGATACTGATTTCTTATTTCTAGCCCACTCCGCTAATCCAACTTCAACATCGGATCCTTCATCATCTGAGTCCGATGAATAAGCTTGCACCTGAGCAACCCTTCTCTGAATCTTCTTCTTTTTTGCTTCTTGAAATCGGCTTTCATGAGCCGATACCTTCTGTATAAGGTGCGCCAGACTCTCGAACTCCTGCGATGAAAACCTCTCTTTAATGGGAGCTAAGAGACCCTGGAAAGCCAACTCGGCTAGATGCCCATCGCTTAGATTCAAACTATAACATCGATTTCTAATGTCCCGAAACCGCTGGACGTATTCCAGTACCATTTCGTCTGGCCTCTGTTTAACTGATGTTAGGTCCGTCAGCCTCATCTCGTGGATCCCAGCAAAAAAGTACTTATGAAATTGTTTCTCCAGATCAGCCCATCCCCGAACTGAATTTGGTGGTAATGAAGAAAACCATGTAAAAGCCGATCCAGACAATAACAAGGGAAAAAATCTAACCCTCAGAGCCTCCTCAGCTAATGCCTCTCCACACTGTGCCAAGAATCGGCTAATATGCTCTACTGTAGATATGTTGTCCTGTCCTGAGAATTTAGAAAAATCTAGGACTCTGTATCGGTGTGGTAATGGAACTGTTAGTGATATGCCCTAGAGGCAACATGGAAATGTTATATATATCACATGCTATGTTTATAATGTATTGATTTGTTCCTTGAAATAGACATTATCATTGTTGATCAATGAGTATGTGACTTATTCATGAGACTCTTAATGTCAAATATTGCTATTTCTAAATGATCCCTGATCATATATCATATGAGGAACAAATATGATTGTAATATCAGCATATG
Source organism: Oryza meyeriana var. granulata (assembly GCA_003991445.1). Classification (NCBI taxonomy): domain Eukaryota; kingdom Viridiplantae; phylum Streptophyta; class Magnoliopsida; order Poales; family Poaceae; genus Oryza; species Oryza meyeriana. Next base: position 51,626 of record RYFJ01002457.1, read on the forward strand.
TATTGATTGATGATCATGTCTCATGGATCATGGTATGGAGATACCAAATCGATAATATGAACATATGTTAGTGAACATATGTTGGATAGACCCGCCATGAGATACTGCAGAGATTTCATGTGTCATCAGTTAGTCTCAAGTAGTGTTTATGTAGAGTCCTTACACTTGAGATCATCATGGTTCCCAACATACGTAGTAGCTTATTTTGGGACTACTAAACACTACTCCGTAACTGGGTAGTCATAAAAGTGGTCTTTGGGTTTGCTATGAAACATGTAGTGGGATATGACTGATCAAGATAGAATTTGCCCCTCCTTATGGGAGAGATATCTCTGGGCCCCTCGAAGTAATGGATTATGGAAGTGCATGGCCATGCTACGGTGATTGAGGTGTCAATCACAAGTTTGTAATCCATCACAGGATCGAGAGAGTGATTGAGCTATTAAGAGGATGACACAAGTCTCGCCTTGAGCTCAATCGATATCGTGAGGCAAAGGGATTTGTACATAAGGACATTACAGGTTCAGCCGATATGATCTTTACGTATATCTTGGGGCTAATATGCCTTGCTAGAGGCTGCTATTAACAGGGTGACCAGAAAGGCGTTTCTGGGTCGCGACAAAATATACGTGAACCTACAGGGTCACACACTTAATGGGTTGGAACACTTATTCGAATGTGATTCGAATATGGCTCGATTCGGATAGAGATCCGAGTAGACTCTTACTGGCCTCAGTCCACGAGGCCCGAGTAAGGTGGTCTATATATAGGGAGGCAGGGGCTGAGGAGTTTCACGTGTGTTTTCTGTTAGCCTGAGCAAAACCCTAGCCGCCACCTTCCGAGCCGAACCCTAGCGCTCACGAGTGCTAGTACACTCGCGATCGGTGTTTCAGCCCCGGACGTGTGGATACCGTAGAGGGCTGCTCGTTGCGGCGTTGATCGGCCGGAGATCGACTACTTCCCTACTACCTCGACGCGTGCGTGGTTGGACGGCTTCTCCAACTCTCCTCCGCTGCACTGCGCGTCTAGTGGTAACGATCCATGACCCCTTCTTCGCATGATGTCCTGGTGTGCGCGGTAGAAATTTTTATTTTCTGCTATCGTAGCCTACGCTACTCCTTCAGTGGTATCAGAGCCATCTTGTGTAGATTGCGATCTGGATCATCGCATATGTTGATATGCGGGAGCGGTAGATTAGATCTATTGCAGTCTAGATTAGTCGGTTCATGTGATGGATCGATGAAGCACCGGGTTGATAGATCAATCCATGGATAGGGGTTAGATAAGGTGCAGATTATAAACACTATTAGCGCCCTGGAGATTGTCTCGGATCGGCATAAGGAGGTTATGCCGAATGCTAATAGGTTTGAATAGGGATAGATGAGGCGTAGATCATAAGACTACTGGCACCTGGAGATTGTCTCGGATCGGCATAAGGTGGTTATGCCGAATGCTAGTAGCTTATGGATTTGATAGCCTGGGACAGTGGTAACACTATTAGCGCCCTAGAGATTGTCTCGGATCGCATAAGGTGGTTATGCCGAATGCTAATAGGTTATGGATCTGATAGCCCTGAGCCAATGGAAAACTAGAGTCTGGAGATTGTCTCGGATCGGCATAAGGAGGTTATACCGAATAGTTTTCCACAGCGATTTCATAGATTGGATCTGTGAATTTCGTAGGGTGGGCGCTTGCGAACCCTTCATAGGCGCTGCGACCTGTGTGTATGACAGCCCTGTCGACCTTAGTGCTTGAATCATTCTTGGCCCAAGTTTTCAAAGCAGCTATGGGGCCTCATGTAAAAATTAGGTTTTATGCCCTTCCATATGTTGCACCAAAAGATAATGATCACCATAATTGTAGGCCTACCAAAGTAGGGTGCAATTGGTTATCATCATTATTTGGGGTAGATGTCGGACATCTACATGCGGAAGCATTTGGTTTACTTAACAAGGTCATCAAAACAGTCTTTGGATCTTGGGGCATAGGTGGGGCCGGGGCATAGTGATGCCACCCAACAAGCAAGAGTCACATAGAGATGTGATTAGCAAGGTGTTGCTTACCCATGTCATTAGTTTCCTAGCCGTGATGCCAAAGCTCACTAGGAATTAGTGAAATGAGGATCTTGACCCACTATGTAACTTAGAGGGAGTTTTGTTGCAAACACATATGGGAGTCTTTTTGTTAAATAGTTTAATAAAAGATGAATATAAACATAGTGCTAAACTTTGCATATTCTTATGTTGTAGATCATGTCAGCTAACGCAATCATCCAGTTCCTTTAATTTGCGATCTGTTCTTGAGAAAGAAAAACTCAATGGAACAAACTTTATGGATTGGTATCGCAACTTGAGAATTGTTCTCAAGCAAGAGCGCAAGGAGTATGTCCTTGAGACTCCTTTTCCTGAGAACTTGCCTACAAATGCTTCTGTGGCTTGCACGGAGAGCTTATGAGAAGCATACGAATGATTCCCTTGATGTGAGCTTGTCTCATGCTTGCCACAATGTCCTCTGAGCTTCAGAAGCAATATGAGAACACAAATGCCTACAATATCATTGTGGGGTTGCGTGGTATGTTGAGAACCAAGCAAGGGCTGAGGGTTCAACACTTCAAATCCTTTTTGCGTGCAGGCTTGCGAAGGGAATCCCGTCAGCCCTCATGTGATTAAGATGATTGGCTACATTGAAGAGTCTGGAAAAGCTTGGTTTTCCCCTTAGCCAAGAGTTGGCTACTGATGTGATTCTCCAGTCGCTCCCTCCGAGTTTTGAGCCCATTCATACTGAACTATCACATGAACAACATAGGACAAGACCTTGGCTGAGTTGCCATGGGATGCTTAAAACTGCCGAGGAAACATTAAGAAAAGCACCAGTCATGTGATGATGATGCAGAAAGGCAAGGGCAAGCCAATGTCAAGAAATGCGCGGTCAAGAGAAAGTTAACTCCCGATGAGAATCGCGAGCAGAACCAAGGCCAAGCAAGACAAGAAGGGCGCTGCTCCTGACGCAGTTTGCTTTTACTTGCAAGAAGCAGGACATTGGAAGAGAACTGCCCAAAGTACTTGGAGATCTCAAGAAGAAGGGAAGTGCGACTTCCAATTCAGGTATAAATGTTATAGAGATCAATCTTGCTACTTCATCTACTGATTTTTGGGTATTTGATACCGGATCGGTTGCTCACATATGCAAATCGTTGCAGGCTAACAAGAAGTAGGAGTTTGAGAAGGAGCGAAGTGATCTTCGCGTTGGCAATGGAGCAAGAGTTGCTGCGTGGCTGTCGGCACCATGCCATTGTCTTGCCTTCAGGATTAGTTTTGGAATTGAATAATTGTTATTGTGTTCCATCTCTTTGTAAGAACGTTATTTCTGCTTCATATTTGCAAGCAGAAGGTTATGACTTTAGATCTTGGACAATGGTTGTTCTCTTTATTTAAAGATATGTTCTATTGTCATACTCCTATTGTGAATGGGTTATACGTTCTAAATCTTGAAGGGGCACCGGTCTATAACATTAATACAAAGAGGCAACGTCCTAATGATTTGAATCCCACGTTTATCTGGCATTGTCGCTTGGGTCACATAAATGAGAAACGCATAGAGAGCTCCATAGAGATGGTCTTCTACACTCATTTGATTTTGAATCATTTGAGACATGTGAATCTTGTTTACTTGGCAAGATGACAAGGGCCACCTTTCACCGTCAAGGTGAAAGGGCAAAGTGACTTATGGGCACTCGTACATACTGATGTATGTGGACCAATGAGCTCAACAGCCAGGGGTGGTTTTGGGTACTTCATAACTTTTACTGATGACTTTAGTAATATGGGTATGTGTACCTAATGAAACATAAGTCTGAATCCTTTGAAAAGTTCAGGAATTCCAAATGAAGTACAAATCATTAGGCAAAACAATCAAGTTTCTACGATCTGATCGTGGAGGCGAGTATTTGAGCCACGAGTTTGGCAATCATCTGAAGGATTGTGGAATTGTTCCACAGTTTGACTCCCAGGAACACCTCAAGTGGAATGGGGTATCTGAACAGAGAAATCGCACTTTATTAGATATGGTGCGATCCATGATGAGCCAAAGTGATCTTCCATTGTTCTTTTGGGGATACGCTCTTGAAACAGCCGCGTTCACACTAAACAGAGTTCCATCAAAGTCAGTAGAAAAGACACCATATGAGATGTGGACAGGACAACGTCCTAGCTTGTCTTTCCTTAAGATTTGGGGATGTGAGGCTTATGTAAAACGTTTGCAATCCGATAAGCTCACTCCTAAGTCTGACAAATGCTTCTTTGTCGGGTATCCTAAGGAAACAAAAGGATATTACTTCTATAATCAACATGAAGGCAAAGTGTTTGTCGCCCGACATGGTGTCTTCTTAGAGAAAGAGTTTCTCTCCAGAAGGGATAGTGGGAGGACCGTGCAACTCGAAGAAATTCGAGAAACACCTGAAAATGTTTCAGCTCCTACAGAACCACAACAGGATGAACAAAGTGTTGAAGCACCTGTTGTAGACACACCGGCACCACGTAGGTCAGAGAGGTCACGTTCGTGCACCTGAGAGGTACATGTTCTTGACTACTCAACAAAGGGACATATTGTTGTTAGACAACGATGAGCCTAAGACCTATGAAGAAGCGATGGTGGGCCAGACTCTGAGAAATGGCTTGAAAGCCATGAGATCCGAAATTGAATCCATGCATAGTAATCAAGTTTGGAACTTGGTTGTCCACCTGATGGTGTTAAAACCATGAGTGCAAATGGGTTTTCAAGAAAAGATAGACATGGATGGAAATGTTCACATCTATAAGGCACGATTGGTGGCAAAAGGTTTCAAACAATTCAAGGTGTTGATTATGATGAAACTTTTTCGCCCGTCGCAATGCTAAAGTCTATTCGGATCATTCTAGCGATTGCTGCATATTTCGACTATGAGATATGGCAAATGGATGTCAAAACAGCTTTCCTTAATGGAAATCTGAGTGAGGATGTGTACATGACACAGCCCACGGGTTTTGTCGATCCACAATCAGCTAGAAAGATATGCAAGCTGCAAAGATCCATTTATGGATTAAAGCAGGCGTCTCGGAGTTGGAATATTCGTTTTGATGAAGTGATCAAAGGGTTTGGTTTCATCAAGAACGAAGAAGAGCCTTGTGTTTATAAAAAGGCTAGTGGAGAGCGCACTTGTATTTCTGATTTTATATGTGGACGACATATTACTGATCGGAAATGACATTCCTATGCTCGAATCTATTAAGTCTTCATTGAAAAATAGTTTCTCTATGAAAGACTTAGGAGAGGCGGCATATATTCTGGGCATCAAGATCTATAGAGATAGATCAAGAAGGCTAATTGGATTATGTCAAGATACATACATTGACAAGGTGTTGAAAAGGTTCAACATGCAGGACTCTAAGAAAGGTTTCCTACCTATGTCACATGGTATAAATCTTAGCAAGAGTCAGTGTCCTATTACACCTGATGAGCGGGATAAGATGAATGCGATCCCATATGCTTCAGCTATTGGGTCCATTATGTATGCCATGCTTTGTACACGTCCAGATGTCTCGTATGCTTTAAGTACTACGAGTAGATATCAATCGGATCCAGGTGAAGGTCACTGGATTGCTGTAAAGAACATCTTGAAGTACTTGAGAAGAACTAAAGATGTGTTCCTTGTCTATGGAGGTGAAGAAGAGCTCGTTGTAAATGGTTACATTGATGCTAGCTTCCAAACTGACAAAGACGATTTCAGATCGCAATCTGGATTTGTGTTCTGCCTAAATGGCGGTGCGGTGAGCTGGAAGAGTTCCAAGCAGGAGACGGTTGCTGATTCTACAACGGAAGCCGAGTACATTGCAGCTTTTGAAGCTGCTAAAGAAGCTGTTTGGATCAAGAAATTTGTTTCCGAGCTTGGTGTGATGACTAGTGCCTTCAGTCCGATGGACCTCTACTGTGATAATAGTGGGGCCATTGCGCAAGCCAAGGAGCCTAGATCTCACCAAAAGTCCAAGCACATTTTACGGCGTTTTCATCTCATCCGCGAGATAGTGGAGAGAGGCGATGTAAAGATATGCAAAGTACAAACGGATTTGAACATTGCAGATCCGTTGACAAAACCGCTTCCCCAGCCAAAGCATGAGGCTCACATTAGGGCAATGGGTATTAGATACCTACATGGTTGACTCTAGTGCAAGTGGGAGACTGTTAGTGATATGCCCTAGAGGCAACATGGAGATGTTATATATATATCACATGCTATGTTTATAATGTATTGATTTGTTCCTTGAAATAGACATTATCATTATTGATCAATGAGTATGTGACTTATTCATGAGACTCTTAATGTCAAATATTGCTATTTCTAAATGATCCCTGATCATATATCATATGAGAAACAAATATGATTGTAATATCAGCATATGTATTGATTGATGATCATGTCTCATGGATCATGGTATGGAGATACCAAATCGATAATATGAACATATGTTAGTGAACATATGTTGGATAGACCCGCCATGAGATACTGCAGAGATTTCATGTGTCATCAGTTAGTCTCAAGTACTGTTTATGTAGAGTCCTTAGACTTGAGATCATCATGGTTCTCAACATACGTAGTAGCTTATTTTGGGACTACTAAACACTACTCCGTAACTGGGTAGTCATAAAAGTGGTCTTCGGGTTTGCTATGAAACATGTAGTGGGATATGAATGATCAAGATAGAATTTGCCCCTCCTTATGGGAGAGATATCTCTGGGCCTCTCGATGTAATGGATTATGGAAGTGCATGGCCATGCTACGATGATTGAGGTGTCAATCACAAGTTTGTAATCCATCACAGGATCGAGAGAGTGATTGAGCTATTAAGAGGATGACACAAGTCTCGCCTTGAGCTCAATCGATATCATGAGGCAAAGGGATTTGTACATAAGGACATTACAGGTTCAGCCGATATGATCTTTATGTATATCTTGGGGCTAATATGCCTTGCTAGAGGCCGCTATTAACAGGATGACCAGAAAGGCGTTTCTGGGTCGCGACAAAATATACGTGAACCTACAGGGTCACACACTTAATGGGTTGGAACACTTATTCGAATGTGATTCGAATATGGGCTCGATTCGGATAGAGATCCAAGTAGACTCTTACTGGGCCTCGGTCCACGAGGCCTGAGTAAGGAGGTCTATATATAGGGAGGCGAGGGGCTGAGGAGTTTCAAGTGTGTTTTTCTGTTAGCCTCGAGCAAAACCCTAGCCGCCACCTTCCGAGCCAAACCCTAGTCGCTTACGAGTGCTAGTACACTCGCGATCGGCGTTCCAGCCCCGGACGTGTGGATACCCGTAGAGGCGCTGCTCGTTGCGGCGTTGATCGGCCGGAGATCGACTACATCCACTACTACCTCGACGCGCGCGTGGTTGGACCGGCTTCTCCAACTCTTCTTCCGCTGCATTGCGCGTCTAGTGGTAACGATCCATGATCCCTTCTCTCGCATGATATCCTGGTGTGCGCGGTAGAATTTTATTTTCTGCTATCGTAGCCTACGCGTACTCCTTCAACAGATCCATTGGAAAGTAGACCTTATAAGCTTTCCATGAAGTACTTGAACGTCCAAAACGGAGTCTGTATGAAGTCGTGGCGGCCGTTAGAAATTGGTGCTGTCCTGCAGTCCGAATCCAACCAGCGCGACTCCCTCTCCTTGATGGTATTCTCCTTGTTCTCCTTGGTTTGTAAGCAACACAAGAGTACACGGGTTTCCATGGTCTAAAGAAACCAAACATGAACTTAAGAGTGAACTTACTTGATGATTTAATTGACGTGCACGGGCGCGAGTCATAGGACTTTATCGATGTAGGTGTAGATGTAGGTGAGGATGTATCGATGGTGTTGATGTCCTCATCAGAGCCGCCACAAACAATTTGGGTTTTGTTAGATTAAAGTTAGCGTCGCTACTTTATCGTGTAATCCCGTGATCGGCTAGATCGCCGGTTTGCTCGTCTTAGGGACCCCACCGTTTGTTCTCTAAGTTAAACCTTCATATTTTATTCGCAAATTAAGTTGCTTGTTCATCTTGTTCTTGCTAGTTCTCGATTGCTTACAGGAACAATTACCCTCGTGGTTGGGCTGATTGTGCATTCGTCGAGATTGCGAACAGCCTCTGGAGTTGGTGTAACAATTGCTAAGGTGCAACATCCCTGGACGGTTGTAGTCGGATCGCCAATGTCGCTCCATCCAATCGATTTATCCTCTCATCGAAAGATCAGGGCACCCACGTTCACATCAATGTAGGAATCTCCTTTTGTTTATTCAACATGCTAGCAGCGGATTTGCCGCCATGAACCTGTTGTCTATAGGAGCTAGGCAAGGAAGAAGACGTCTGAGAAGGGATGCCGAAAAGAAATGGAATCAGGTGCAAAGTCAGTAGTACAAAGGCTAGAGAGTTGGAATTGCTTAATAAGCAAGTGTAGTGAAGTCACCTCCATTCTCGATTTCTATTGCGACAGAGGGAGGTAATATCATAATCAAGAGAAAATCACGATTAGACTCAGTCCGGATAAAAGAATCAATCCGAAGTTAGTCTTGGGATAAGGCTTCTTTCTTTGCTGAATCAGGAATAGCCGACTCCAGGTAAATGCTTTTCCCAGCTCAAAGGCGATGACTAGTAGATCCGGGGTACCTAGAAAGCAAACAAATGTTCCCATGGTCATGATTGTTTGACTAAATACCCTTTCTCTGATTCCCTTGCCGACTATAAATGAACTCATGCTTGAATGAGAACAAGTGATTTGTGACTTTGGTCAATGAATTCTAAGATCATGAATAGTGGATATTGCGACATATGAGATAATCTCTTTAACAACCGATTATACGACATCTCTCTTAGCTTATAGAAAGAGCGGAAATACTACAACCGATATTGCGACATCTAATCCAAACAGCGTATCAGCGGTTTTCAATGCTGGTAGCAAGAGCAACAATACAGTTTTTAATGCTACATCAACAAGTATAGTAAGCTAAATCGTACGTTTTAGTGGTAGTTCCAAGTGATCCGGATTTCCTTTTAAGCACTATTTGGATAATGGATTTCCCTTGTTTTTTGGAAGTGTTAGTCTCAAGCAAGTCCAAGGCAAGTAGAAGAATCTTTCTAAGAATTCTCTTTTTTAGTAGAGCTATGCTATATCGATTTTTTTCTTCCTTGGTGAGGCTTTCTCTACAGACAAAGAAAGCAAAAGTGAAAAAGCCCACCCTTCTAGCGTCAGTTTCTGAGTAATAATAAAGACGATGTCAAACCAGTTATCAAACTTGATAAAGGAGGATAGTTACAATAGAAAAGATCCCCTAGTCTATCTAGCAAATCCCCTTGAGCGAATTGCAGAGAAAAGTGCAATCCCAAGGTAAAACCCAGAAGTTGCAGTGCCAGTTTCTAGCAATACAGTATCAGTGAGCTTTCTTCTTCCTCGGGGATGGATTTGGAGTTTATCATGGGAGTGTTCTTCCAGCTTGTCCTCTTCCCTAGGGTTTTCTTTCATGCAGTCTCTGGGAGGACTAAGGAAAGATCCTAGTACTCCAGGTAGGGCTCTAGAGAAGATTCCCTGAAAGAGCTAAGATAACTAAATTGATTTACGCTTTCCTCTTTCATTTTTTTCATATATAGAATTGGAACGATTTCCTTGCCTGTGATCAAACCTGACTCTTTGAAGGTAGTGATAAAGCTACTCAGAATATCGAGCTAGCGGGGGATCTAATCAGATCAATCGGTAGTTTCGTAATGAGTAGTCGAATACACATTGAGGAGACCCACCCTGGTTGTAAAGCGAGCCGTCCTTCCTTTCATTCGTTGCTTTGTCTTCGGTTTGATTTTAAACTAGACCTTCTCTCGGGACTGTGGTGACGAACCTTACTCTCCTCGGTCAAGTGGTTGACCTGTCTGTCCAATAATTTGACAAAATGAATGGGAATCCTATAGTTTGACCAGCCTGGGAAGAGTAGTCAGAGGCAATTCGTTAATATGGAGCTGTTTATATCGGCTTTCTTTCCTAACTAATAGGAAAAGAGAGACATGCGAGTTCAACTCTCGTTTTATCCATGTTCAACAGTCCTTTTCCATCTTGGTACTGTTGATTAGTACCGCTCAACTACGAGATGCTTGAAAGTCGATGTATCAATAATGTTCCCAAGAGTAGCATCGAGCCTCGAAACGGCAAGCCATGCTTCAAGCTTAGCCAGTATGAATCTAATTGATTGCTAAACTGAAGGAACGATCTTTGTCGAAGATTCTCATTTTGAAGTAGGTGCCTAGCTCTGGAGGGATAGGTGGGATCATACCTATTTGAAGAACATTCTGTAACACTTGTTTTTGAGTGGGAAGAAAAAGAAGCACACAAGTGAACAACCATCTAACCGTCAGTCTGAACTCCCAGGATCACTCCATCAGTAAGAAAAAGCTTTCGTTTCCATCATTCAGCAGTGGAATAGAATAGTTCAATGGTATTGATCGTCCAACCATTGATTGGAATGTCTATCATGATAAACCGTGTGATTTGAGCATACCTATAGCTAGAACTGTGTGATTCTATAAGCTAAGCAGATGAGGCAACAAAGAACCTAACCATCCTCTCTGATTGACTTCATCAGAAGATTCCTATGGTCTGGTTTACCTTTCTTCTTTCCTTGCAACCTTGGATCAATATGGTTCATCCCTAGGCAATGCTCTTTCAACGGTTCATAGAAGAGGGGGACGGGCAAGGATGATCAGACTGCTTGGTTCAGTTCGTCAAAGGTATTAAAAAAACCCTTCTTTTTGGTCTTTTCTTTCTTGCCACCACTTTAACAGGTGCCACTGCAATGAGAACATAAGTTGCGGAATTTTTTCTTTATTCTTTTTTGTTTTGGTGCGCTCTTCCCATTTTTGTGTAGAAAGAAGGGTTCAGTGGGAGGGCAAGGGGTAGTTAAGTTTTAGGTTGGCTCTTTGTTTTCACTTACATTCTTTTTGGTGTAATTTAATAAAGAAGTAGCAATTGTTCATTTCATTTTTTTTGCATTGGTAGTGATTTTTCATTTTCAAGGGCAAAGGGGGGAAGGGAAAGGATTGACCCTCAGGGATCATATTACTCCTGAAGACTGGGGGAAAATAGCAGGATTGGAAAAGTTCGAAGAGACTGAGGAAGACATCCATTGTCGAATCCTACAGGGTGATAACATTGAGTAGTGGGGGCTGGCTTCCACCCCTGAGATTTACTAGAAATCCTGCCGAGTCCTAGTGGGTCCAAATTCCGCGATAAGTTCCGAGAAATGGAGGAAATGATGCATTCAAAGTTCATAGAATTGCAAGAAAGACAAAATCCTTGAAAGAAAAACCAAACAAGACCAGATGTTCCCTATTGTTATCGGGAACGAGACTAAATGTTCGGCTTTAATGAGATGGACCTTGATTCCTCTCCGGCTAGGAAAAGATGAGGCTCCTCTTTGTTCTACTACCTTCATCCTTGGGTAAAGCCAGCTGGCTCACCAAACAAGAGGCCTACTGTTAAATCATTGGTAACCATGCCTAACGGTCGGTCATCTAAGCTATCGGCCAAAGCAAGTGAGAGCTGTTCAAGAGTTGGGGGCATATCTTTAGCTTGAGCAGCATCCGCTCCCAAAATGTGAGTGAAGCTTTAAACAAAGAAGAAAAGCTACGAGTGGAACAGCTTCTTCTATTCCTTGTTGGCCTCCAGCTCCTTCTGTCCCTCAATCCTCTTCTCTGCCTTTTTATTATTATTATGCATGGCATGCTCCCTGTTCGTATCTTAACAGGGCAACCTTCTCTTGCAAACAATCCCTTTGTCGCTAACACCGGTAATGCCCATCCTTTAATTCTCCCTTCAAGGAATTTCTCTCGCGTCCTTGTAGTGATAAGAATCCATTCTCGAACAGCTTTGCAGCCGAGGCAGCCATCCTCTTGCCAATCCTAAACAAAAGAAAGAAAAGCCCTACCCGCCTTCATTGGTTGAGTAAGGGGCATTTACCTATCAGTCCTAGTCCTAAGGCAATCGGAGCACTAAGCCCAATTACTGCTTTACTCCGTTAATTTAATTAGACCTCATTCTCCTAGTCCTATTCCTAATTGTTATTTCGGATTCTGTGCCTAGGTGGTATTATTCTTACTATTGATTCAACCTCTTCGGGCAAACGTTGTCACTTCCTTTATTTGAAAAAGAGGGGTCTAGAACTACAGTGATATGATACCTTCTTCCCTTGGTCTGGGTAGGTAGGTTATGTAGGCTACAACTGTTCATAGGTTGTTCAATCGCAAAAGGCCAAATAATCGATTACTAGTATGCCGGATATTGCCAGGAGGCCCTTCTCCCTATGTTTGACTCATCCTAGATAGGTTCACACCTATCGATTCCGGTCAAAGAAAAAAGCTTTTTCACGGCATCCGTCCCGTCACACCAATCTACGCCAAGATAAAGAATGCTGGGTTGCCAGGAACAAACCCTGTGATTCAAGGTTTTGCCTAGAATTGCCTTAAAAAAATGCACCCCATTAATTGATCCCTCTTTAGGGTAGTACAAGTACATCCTTGACTATAGCACGAGTAGAGTCGAGTTCTCGTACTAACCTAAGAGCAGATATGCCGAAATATTTCCACGTTCAAGTGCAACGACTTCTCCGTAACAGTTTGAAGATTGGCTCGCAATGCAAGACTTCCTTTTCTAAAAGAAGAAAGAACTAGACTTCTATAAGAAGATTTTGATAATTGTAGATCGTTGAATATCATGTATTTTATTAGGTAACTACTTTAGCTGCTCCCGAAATTGAACCATCGTGAATAGAACTAGCGCTTAAGGGAGAGTAGAATCTGTTAGCAAGTCATATTCAATCACCCAGACTTCTCCTTCCTAGATTTAGATAGCCCTGATTCTTTCTTGGATTTTAATACACTTAGCCATGTACGTATCTTGGCTAAACTCGAACCTATGGTTGATCCATCCATACTCGGTAAAGAATCAAAAAGGTACTTGAAGACAACTTTGAATGGGAGGAGGTTTTATTTTTATCCCACCTAACCTGATTTTGATGTCTTCTTCGTTCTCAGTCCTTATGGTCCATTGTAGGATGATTTTTCTAAGGCCTTGAATTCGTTGGCAAGGTGATTAGGGTCCTCTCCCTGGTCCTATCAAACCAGTGACTTCTCTCCTAGGATTGAATATGTTTTACCTTTCCCCGATGGTTTCGCATTCCAATGTGGGTAGGATTCGCCAGGGATGAGCGGCTTATTTAGCCTATGCGAAGCACGAAGCATAAGAGAAGAGTGTAGTGAAGCAAGTGTAATACTTGTAGCGAATATAAGTAGTGTCAAAGCCTACACTGGCTTAGCTCTGCAAATGTTTTCAGGACGAAGACGGTGATACAATACCACTCGCCAGTGATGATAAGATTCACTCATAGCATAGGTGGAAGATCCTTACCATATTCACTTTCCATATTCACTTTCTTTAGTTCAGACGCTATCGTACCTCAGGGAATAAAATTTCTATCAATGATTCCCACCCAACTCTAGAATGACTCTCCCCTCTCTCCCTTAACATATCGAAGGCCTCTTATCCGTCAACCGCACCTTATTTGCTCAGACTTCCGAGCCTTGCTGGATGATGCAGAAGGGCTAACATCAGAGGATCAATTGAATAACCAACTCTCCCGCCTTGCTGCCGCTACTGCTCGAAAGCCAACAAATGCACTTGCTCATCCCAAGCATCACTTTCCACAAATAGTGCCCAACGTGTGTCCTAGCTGCCGAGGGCACTCCACTTGAGGAGGCAGTTTTCGAATCCGATCTTTTTGTCTGCCCATAAGAGCGGGACAGTGAATTACCAGTAGGGCAAGCCTAGAATTCCATGTGCGCCTATTCCACGGACCCCCCCCCACCCAGGTGAGGATTAGCTCCTATGATTTGCCGATGGTAGTAGGATTTCCTATCACATTGATAGAAGGGAAGGTCATCTACTAATATAATAGTTAAACAGAATAAGATTAGTTACGAGGACACCTGCTAACTATTAGTAAAAAAGCAATAGTTGGGCCCTAGTCGATGTGCTATTATTTGGAATCTATAGCTTTTTGGCCGAGTAAGAAAAGGAATTAGTAGTCTATCCGACAGTCTAATTCGTCTTCTCTGAGCTCATGCAGTGAGGCATTAAGAAAGAGCTACAGCGGCTTTGTCAAGAGAATAGAAAGAGCTGCTCATCAAGCAACGGATGGTCGATCGAAGGGATTGCTTTGGGCGGTGGTGTCCTTCGGACCAAGCCTTGGGACTACCTGTGACCAATTTCAATAGCCCGAGCTCTAGAGACGAGACCTTTTATTCCTAATGTTAATATCAAGCTGGAAAGCTAGCTTCGACATCTGGTTATCATGGTTCTTTCTCCTCCTTTCCGATCGCTTGCTCTCGTGCTTGCTACTGATGATTCACTTGTTTAACCTAACCTTGAGGAATCACTTCGCTCAGATGAAAGGCAAACGAGCTTTTCTGAAGGGCTTGTCCTCCCGTTGGTTGCATCGCTCGTGCTCCCTATTGAGGGATCACTCGCTCTTCTCCCTCTGGTTGGTGCTCAAGGAAAAGCTAATTATAAATGACCTAAACCATTACCCCGGTCATCTCGCTCGTGCTTCCCGTGGTGAACCACTCACTGTCAAAGGAATTGATCCAAAGCAAAGTCCTTCAATTTACTTTTCTAAATACTAGAAAGAAAGTGCGAAGGCTAAATAGTGATCTCATGTCTGTATCAATCATCTGCTACTCGCATTGACTACTGGTCCTTATGATGAGTGAGTGGGAGTTGCTCAATTGACTACAGTATTGGTGTACTCTATGCTATCCCCTTTATGAGTTGCTTATGATGAGGACATCAACTCCAACGATACGTCCACACCTACGCCACCGCTTACTCGCGCTCGTGCACGTCAACTTAATTATCAGGTGAGTTCGTTTCTGAGTTTGTCTCCAATTTATGTAGACCATGGACATCCACGCGTGTTGTTGTTGCTCAGGAATGATGGAGAAGGTCAACAAGGAAAGGAAGGAGATCAACAAGGAAAAGGATTCGCGCAGGCTGGAATCGGACTATACGACAGCACCAACTTGTGACGGCCGCCACGACTTCATACGAACTTCGATTTGGGAGTTCTAGTACTTCACGGAAAGCTTATCAAGTCTATTTTCCAACGGATCCAGATTCATACTCATATCTGCTCAGAATCGTCCACAATCATCATTTTAGTGATGAGAGATTTCCTATTTAAGGTGCTGCGACACCGTTGTTGTATCAAGTTGGGTCCATTAGGGACACATCCTAGGGTTGGAGAACGACCCCAACACCCCTGTGATCATCCTCCCATCGTGTTAATACCTTTAGAGCCACCACAAATAGATTGGGTTTTGTTAGATTAAAGTTAGCGTCGCTACTTTACCGTGTAATCCCGTGATCGGTTAGATCGCCGGTTTGCTCGTCTTCGGAACCCCACCGTTTATTTTCTGAGTTAAACCTTCATCTTTTATTCGCAAATTAAGTTGCTTATTCATCTTGTTCTTGCTAGTTCTTGATTGCTTACAGGAACAATTACCCTCGTGGTTAGGCTGATCGTGCATCCGTCGAGATTGCGAACAGCCTCTGGAGTTGGTGTAACGATTGCTAAGGCGCAACGTCTCTGGACGGTTATAGTCGGATCGCCAACGTCGCTCTATCCAATCGACTTATCCTCTCATCGAAAGATCGGGACACCCACGTCCACATCATTCTATATGGGAATGTGCTAGTAAGGAAAGCCGACATTGAAGAAAGACAAGAACTACCCACCCTATTGACTAGTAAGGAAGCAAGTCCCTATATAAGAGTTAAGCAATGACTGAAAGCAATTAACGTGCCAATAAGAGTTCCCCAACACGAACCATAAAATAGAAATACACTACTCCAGCAAATACAACTATGGAACTAGATAATCCTTTCTGAATGTTCTATAAACAATGTCCTCTTGAAATGCAACTACTCTACCTACTCTATATGAGAATCTCCATTCCACTATGGAACTAAAAACTCACTATTTACACTTATACTTTAAAGTGTATTAGTCCCATGCCACTATTTCCTCCTACTCAAGCTATCGCCTAGTCACGGAGTTTCACTACAGCCATTTACTCTTTGCAAGCAAGCACACTAATAAACTGAGTAAGGTCAATGCACTACCCCATTTCTCGCTGCACTACATGTCAAAAGGCTAAGTCACGATTAAATCCACATGGTTTGTATATGCCTTTACCTGTTCCTAGTGTTCCTTGGGAAGATATTTCTATGGATTCTGTGTTGGGTTTGCCTAGGACTAGGAGGGCATGATAGCATTTTTGTTGTTGTGGATAGATTTTCCAAAATGGCACATTTTATTCCATGTCACAAATCTGATGATGCTACTCATATTGCTGATTTGTTCTTTAGAGAGATTGTTCGTTTGCATGGTGTGCCTAATACTATTGTTTCTGATCGTGATACTAAATTTCTTAGTCATTTTTGGAGAACGTTATGGCATAAGTTGGGGACTAAGCTTTTATTTTCTACTACTTGTCATCCCCAAACTGACGGTCAAACTGAAGTTGTGAATCGAACTTTATCCACTATGTTAAGAGCTGTTTTGAAACAGAATATTAAAATGTGGGAAGAATGTTTACCTCATATTGAGTTTGCTTATAATCCTTCTTTGCATTTTACCACAAAGATGTGTCCTTTTGAGATTGTTTATGGTTTCATCCCACGTGCTCCTATTGATTTAATGCCTTTGCCAACTTCTGAAAAGATGAATTTTGATGCTAAGCAACGTGCTGATTTGATGCTAAAACTGCATGAAACAACTAAAGAAAACATAGAGCGCATGAATGCTAAATATAAGATTGCTGGTGACAAAGGTAGAAAACAATTATCTTTTGAACCTGGAGATTTCGTTTGGTTACATTTAAGAAAGGATAGATTTCTAGAGCTAAGAAAGTCTAAGTTGATGCCTAGAGCTGATGGACCTTTTAAAGTGTTGTCAAAGATTAATTAGAATGCATATAAGCTTGATCTACCTGCAGATTTTGGGGTTAGTCCCACATTTAATATTGCAGATTTGACGCCATATTTGGGAGAAGAAGATGAACTAGAGTCGAGGACGACTCAAATGCAAGAAGGGGGGATGATGAGGACATCAACACCATCGATACATCCTCACCTACATCTACACCTACACAAGGTCCTATGACTCGCGCCCGTGCACGTCAATTAAATCATCAAGTAAGTTCACTCTTAAGTTCATGTTCAGTTTTTTTAGACCATGGAAACTCGTGTACTCTTCTTGTGTTGCTTAGAAACCAAGGAGAACAAGGAGAATACCATCCAGGAGAGGGAGTCGCGCCGATTGGATTCGGACTGCAGGACAGCACCAACTTCTAACGGCCGCCACGATTTCATGCGGACTCCGTTTGGGACGTTCAAGTACTTCATGGAAAGCTTATAAGGTCTACTTTCCAATGGATCTGGCTTCACGTCCATATCTTATCAGAATCGTCTAGAAACGTCGAAATACTACCGAGACCTTTTCTGTCTACGGTGCTGCGCCACCTTATTTTGGCCCGTGGGCTGTGTATCAAGTTGAGCCCATTATGGTACTTATAACTAACGTGGTACTAGTATTTTTCCTTGTGCAGCACTTTCAGCCATCCTACAGCTCTACATACCTGTCTACAGCTTGACAGGTGTTGTTGCTACGGCATCGATACACTTTTTCCAGGGTCGCCGACTTGTTGGTAGCCGTCACCCTCCTGTTGAGCAAGGTAAGAATTGGTAAGAGTTTGTGTGAACAGGCTGAGAGTGAGAGCCTTGCAGTAGCCACATCCTAGTAGTGTTAGGGAGTCTATTTTTCTTCACTTGTTTTTTTTCTTTTCTTGTTGTGTCTCTAACCATGTCAGGTTCCGACGATGACGAGGCCATTCAGTCCCCTCGCACCAGGGGTATCATACAACATTTTGAACGAAAGGTGAGGCTCTATACTGAAGGTTCGACTCCTATAGGCGGCTTCGCTATCGCTATTGGAAAGGATGCAGCTCCACCCCTAGGCCGAAACTGAGAAAGTCAACCGTTGCCTTAGCTTTGTTAGAGGAAGCCACATCATCCCCACCTATCACACCTGATGAAACCCATGGACTCACATTGTCGGGTGGGCCATGGTAAACCAGACGTCCATCATAGATAAAGATTATGCCATAAAATACATAATACGGGTCTGGTGCAGGCTGCAGAAGTGAGATCACATCGGTGGGGCCGTATGCGGATTGATTGACTGCCTGCTTGATAGAGTGAACGATTTGGTACATGGTAACGCTGTAAAGTTGATATCTCACCCATGAATAGAGGGCTAGCTAGCATCTCACCTCAAAAAAGAGAAACTTGTCTCACCATTTCATATGCTCGTTTTCGAAATCCAGTGTTATGCTCTCTTCTTTGTTTACACCTGTTACACACCTCTTGTGCAGTGACAACACTACCGGGACTTTATCTTAGCTGTGTGGGACTTACTCTCCTATCCACCACTGGTACTAGTCTGTTGGCCAACACTTTAGTAATGATCTTGGACAATAAGGAAGGCTGATTGGTCTATACTTTGATTCTGTTAATGGAGTATTGCAGAAGAGTTCTACCAACCCAAGTATCTTCGGTTTCAGTTCTCTCTCTCTTTTTGACCTGCTACTTTGCTGTTGTTTTGGCCTTTCAAGGGAGTTTCTCTTCGGGCAAGGGTTGTTGAAGTGCTCTTTTTTAAGTAAGTAGAGCAGTTAGGTTATGAGCCTTGCGAGCGGGACAGAACATAGCCTTTTGGCTTGGAATAATAAGTACAAAAAAGGAAGGGAGAATGAAAATTAGATGAAATCAGACATGCATCGCTTTCATAAAAAGTAAATCCAAAGAAAGAATATTGAAATTTTCCTTTGCCGAACCACATTCCTTGTCGAGATCAATCAGCATAGCATGCAATCAGAGGTGGGTGGGAGTGAAGTAGGTTTCATGCTCATATCTGATGAGGACATCCCTTCCATGGATACAACTCATTCACCACAAGGACCACTTACTCGAGCTCGTGCTCGTCAACTTAATTACCAGGTGAATTCATTCCTAGGTTTATATATTATTGAGAATAGTCCGCTACCTGATGCAAATGATTTAATTGTGATTAGGAATCTGGGAAAGGATGAAGGAAAGGGACCAAGTCAAGCAAGAATTCGAGATGGACTCGTTCTGGAATCAGATTCGGACTGCTGCGATGGTACCAAGTTCAAACAGGCATAACTTCCTCATACGGACTCCGTTTGGGACGTTCTTGTACTTCAAGGAAAGCTTATGAAGTCTACTTTCCAACGGATCCAACCTCATCTTCAAATTCCATCCGAACCGGCCGCAATCATCAAAACAATCTATGTTAGTTCCTGAGTTCGAGTCAAACGGGTGCTGCGCCATCCCACTTGGGCCCATGGGCCTTGTAACCCTAGGTGTGCGTGTGGGACGTCCCTCCTTGGTCGTCTCCCTATTTAAGAGCTGCCGTCTCCCCTGTTACGACTTGAATTTCATTGAGTTTAGGTTTAGCCATTGCGCAAACTTTTGTTCTTCAGTTGTGTCAGACGACCACCTATCAAGACAACTTCGGGATCCCAACGTTGTGTTCGCAATATAATTTATGCTTCATTCATATTTCAATATCAGATTGCCTATGTCCTATTCTTGCTAGTTCTTCGATTGCTTGCGGGAATTGAACTTCGTGTTCAGGTTGATCTCGCCGCCAGCGGGGTCAATAACATCTCGGAGTTGCTTCAGCATAAGGCGCAAGCGACGTCGTGCGTTTGTAGTCGGATTGCCAGGGTCACCTCCACCCACAAATCGATAGCTATCAGTCTCATCGAAAGATCGGGCACCTCGTCCACATCAATACACCCATACACTAAATATGTGGTGAGCATCCAATTCGTTGAGAATCTAGATGGTAGGTAGGGCATTGTGCTCAGTGAGTGAGGCATGCTCTTGCCTTCTTTTAGTGCTTCTTTAGTTACTCTATGCACACCATTGAGTTCATGTGATCTTTGTGCATGCCCCAAAAGTTCTAACTAAAGAAGTTCTTCTTGAAACCGAAAGCAGACCGAATAAATAGTTGTTGAAGTAGCTCTTTGACCCAAGCCTCCTAATAGCTTTTTGCTTTATCTTGAAAGAGGTTAGAGGAGGGGAATCAAAAGAATGGAGTCCACCGACTGGGAGATCCACCTTCATACATAAGTAGAAGTTCTAGTCTAGGCATGTTCCCTTCAAACTTGATACTTTCTTTCCAGCTACAACAACTAGAGGGGGAAAAGCCTTTTCTGATGAGTTGCTCCATGATAATGAAGCTGCCACCAGGTTTTGATTTGTGCCCAGCTAGACAGATTTAGATGCCAATTCCAGGAATGTCCACTTAACTTGACTTGTGTTAGGTATTCCGGCAAGGACTAAAGCTCACTTCGCTTAATCTTTATTATTCTATTCAATGGGCCAGCTACTAGAATCAGTCAATGAAAAAGCAAGCAAGGAGATGCCTGAGAATTTGTTTCTTTTTTTCAAGAGTTCACATGCCAATGTTGAGATGCTAAAAGAGTTACAGGTTTTGAATCAAGCAACAGGAGAAGTCAATCCATAACAGTTGATCGTATTTGCTCCCTTCCGGATATGCGATGCCTTGGGAATGCCAGAGTTGACAGGTGCAGCAGTCCGACCTCAGGGAGGAAAAAAACCATTCCAGCATGAAGATCGGCTACACTCAAAAAGCGTAGGCCCTAGGTGAAAAACATGGTACGAAAACGGTTACACTAGTGGAGTCAGATCCCGATCAGAGCGGTCTCATCAAAATAAACATATCCAAGAAGGTAGGCACATGACTGGATATAAAAAGTGGTGCTCGAAGCTGCCATCTCCAACTAGTTGGTTGAATTCTTTAATCGACAGGTGAGGCAGAAAGTAGGTAATCGCATTCCGAAGCAAGGAGTTAGGATCGACAAAGCACCATTTCCTCCGCTATGTCTCGCTCTTCTATCAAGTGAAGAGCTCGCTGTAGCTGAACTAGATAAAGAAGAGTAGCCCCCCAGGTCATCAATTAGTAATAGAATAATCCTAGTAGTAGTCCTCTTGCCTAGCGGAGTCAGCCCTTAATAGGCATACCAAAGATTGGACATCGTTGTCTAAGCATGCTTGCTTTGCGCACTGGCACAACTGAATGATAATCCACTGGCTCAGATTGAGTGGCTCACTTCCTTGAGAAGGGCTTTCTATAACTTCTTAATGAGAATTGTTGACCCATATGATCTCAGGCTCATAAAGAGGATGAAATTGATAATTTCATTCACACTTTGAGATTGAGCTCGTCAGTGATCTTTTCCAAGGTGTCTAGAGAAACCTGCTTTGAACATGACATTCGTACCCAAGGAAAGTTTTGGCAGGCATTACTGTGATCTTGAAGCCCTTGTTAGGAGCTAGTCGGTATGCCTCACTACTAAAGAAGGTTCTGGCATGCTTCAACTTAGCCCTGTGATCCGCTAATTCATCTCTTGATCTGGTATTCCGCAAAGGAGGTGGATAGGGTTAGCGAAAGAAGTGGCGAGGGTAGAAAAAAGGTTTGAAATTCCAGGTTACCGCGGTATTAAACAAAGGACATAGTGGATTAGGTAACACCTCTTTTTTTTGTTTTGAGAGGAAAGATCTATGAAAGCTGAAAGCCCATTCTCATTCTATTCTCAATTTCATCCACTTTCTTGGCTCAGACTATCTATCGCCCGGTGAGTATCGGAGTGAGAAGGTCAGCCTCAGGCACAAGTTCCGAGAACAAGACCAATCAAATAAGGAAGCTAAGTCTATAGGCAGAAAGAGTACGCCATTAAGCAATACGGCAAGCGTAGTCGATAGGCAAAGAGCTTGTCTGGGGCTTCATAACTCAAGTTTGAGCCTAGCACAAAAGCCGATTCAAAATTGTCTATTTCTTGGCAAGTCTATGAGAGTCATATTACGGATCCTCTGATCTTTAGCTTGAATGGCCGTGTTTTTACATAATGAGGTCTTTCTTCTGAGCTCTTCTATTACGGTATGGAAAAATCAAACCTATCACTCTCAAAGAATGGGTAAAAAGAATTCAAACTAGGGGAGCCAATACTCTCTAACTACCTATACTACGCCCCAATTGATTGGAAACCCTTGGGGAAAATGATCCCATAAACCAAGGAATTACATAGTACAAAATAGCAAAAAATAGACTATTTCAATTCTAAAAAATAGATAATAGATATGGGCTTTCTGCTCAAATTGTAGTTATGTACTACTACAGCAAGATCTCTGAAGCTCCTTTTCTTTTCTGGTGCAAACTGATTGGGATGAACATTCTTTATCTGAATTTTTTTGCAACTTGGTGACTGGAAGAGGTGAGGATGGAAGCTAGAGGTGGTTGGGTCAGAGTACTATATGTACATGCAGGCAGGATCATGGGAATTCTCAAAACAGTGGAAGATATTCAGATCGTTGGAGGCCCATGAGGTCATGTCTGTAGCAACTAGCAAGAGCATATATTGTGTGCTGCGCAAATGATGCGGCAAGATCTCTGAATCTTTTTGTTACATCTTGGCCTGATTTCTTTCTGGTAGTCTGCAACTATAGGGCCAAGAAGCGTAGATGCAATTCTCTAGCCACCTTCCCTGCAAGACTGTAATGGATGGAGCGGCATGCTGGACGTTCAGGAACGTGGAGCGTGGATGAATGGATGCTACCATGCTGGATGTTCAGGGCATATGACCCATGCCCGTCCACGCCTCCTATTCTATTTGTTCAGGGCGGGCAGCGTGAACTTTGATTCAATCCGGGTATTCAATCCCGCCGCTGAGATGCTTAGTTGACTCCTTAACCTTGATAGGAAGATGGCTTATTCCAAAATTCGTGCATAAGGGTAAGGAACTTTGGATGAATTAATGCGAATGGGTGTAAGCCTCGCTGCTCGGAAACACCAAGTGCTGACCACACTAAGAGACACGAAAGCGTAGGTAATGCCAGTTGGCGAAGTGGCGTTAAGCATCCCTAGCAGTACGCAAAGAGAGGTCGTGATGATATCATCTACGTCCGTACCGCTCCTCGTGGAGTAGATCCCGCATCCAACCAACCCCCTTTTGACTAGGGAACGGGAGAATTCCCACTACCGCTAGCAGGACAGCCGGGCCATGAGCGCGGTGGGAATAGGCTTCCCAAAAAGCGAGCCCCAGCCCGGGTCAGCATAGAATAGGGGGGACGGCCCTAATGTCGTGCATCCGTTGAGATTGCGAACAGCCTCTGGAGTTGGTGTAACGATTGCTAAGGCGCAACGTCTCTGGACGTTGTAGTCAGATCGCCAACGTCGCTCTATCCAATCGACTTATCCTCTCATCGAAAGATCAGGACACCCACGTTCACACCAAGTGGTATCAGAGCTCAAGGTTGCTCAGTGAGAATTTTTTTTGTTTCGTAAATTTTTATTACCTACAGTCCAGAAGCCAAAAAAAAATAGTAGATTAGACTACCGAGGTCCAAGACAATTCGAGCCTTTTACTAGTTCTGCTTAGTTTAAGTTTGTTGAGTTTTCTGTTGCATCGTTGTGTCGAGTTGCTGGTCTTAGCATCTAGTCGTTTAGAGTTCCGAGTTCTGTCACGTGTTAGTCACCGTAGCGGTTG
Source organism: Oryza meyeriana var. granulata (assembly GCA_003991445.1). Lineage (NCBI taxonomy): Eukaryota > Viridiplantae > Streptophyta > Magnoliopsida > Poales > Poaceae > Oryza > Oryza meyeriana. Next base: position 75,394 of record RYFJ01002457.1, read on the forward strand.
GTGTGTGTAAAAAAAGAAGAAAAAAAAAGAAAAGAAAAAAGTGTAACTTTTGAATATGACCTCCGATTGAGACGTTTCTTGACCCGTTGGAAGGGGATCGGGAAGATAGGGTGGAAAATCTGGGGTTTTCAGATCCGCGTGAAACTCCAGGCACACGCGCGGCAGCTTTGACCCAAAAAACGTCGTTTAGGCCCTCAAAGTGGGCCCTAAACCGAGGAAAAATCAAATTTCTCAGAATCTGCTCAAATTTGACAGGAATCTTTTACAAGTGATTAAGGCTCCCTGAGCAGACGGCATCCTTTTTCGAGCCCCTAAACTCCTTGTGCAGCGTCATCTAGTTTATTTCTGTGCGGTGTACCCGTTTGTGTTCTAGGCTCGCGTCTCTAGTACGGTCTAGCCTAGGACCAGCACGGTGCCAACTTTGAACGATTATTCAACTTGCTTTGACTAACGTGGTTCTAGTATTCCTTTGTTCACTTTCAGCCCTCCTATAGCTCCACCGGTTCAACTATCACTTGACAAGGTTTCAGCAACCAAGACATCAATACACCAACTCCAGGGGTTTGCTCTAGTCTGACGGTTGCCATCACGTCCTGTTAGCTTGGTAAGAATTGGTAAGAGCTTGTTTGAACAGGTTGAGAGTGAGGGCAGCTACATCGTAGTAGTGTGTCGAGGAACTTTCTTGTGTATATTTGTCCTTATTTTCCGTTTCTTTTTCCTAACCATGACAGGGATTGAAGAACAGAACGAGGGGGCGTCACATTCACCCCGAACCAGGGGAATCATACAATATTTTGCTACCCAAGTGAGGGTGCGCATAGAAGGTCTTGAGGAAGATGTGCGTATCACCAATGAGCGGCTAGCTCATGTGGAGGCTACACAGATCGCGACCAATCACCAAGTTCATGGCCCTTGCTGATATCATGAGGCGTCTTGATGAGATCGCCCAAGCACCCTGGGTGGCACCTCCAGTGGTGCCCAATGTTGCTGCTGGCAGATATGGAGTCATGGGCAGTGAGGTGGGCGAACATGACTATACTGCTGACTCTGAGGAAGATCCGGACCAGCGACGGCTTAGATTCAACCACACCGGCATGGCTCCCCACCGGCCACGCCGTGAGGTACATAGCAATGATAAATCATTTGATAAGATAAAATTCACTATGCCTCCTTTTGATGGTAAATATGACCCTGATGCTTATCTTTTGTGGGAGTTAGCAGTAGACCAAAAGTTTGCTTGCCATGATATTCCAGAAAATAAGAGGGTTAGGGCTGCTACTAGTGAGTTTACTGATTATGCTTCTATTTGGTGGAGTGAGTACCGTTGTACACATATGAATGATATACCACATAACTGGGATGGTTTGAAACGGATTATGCGTGCTAGATTTGTACCTTCATATTATGCACGTGATTTGTTAAATAAGCTGTAACAATTGAAACAGGGTAATAAATGTGTGGAAGAATATTATCAAGAATTGCAAATAGGCATGTTGCGTTGTGGTTTAGTAGAGGATGAGGAGGCAGCTATGGCTAGGTTTTTGGGTGGTTTAGATTGAGAAATTTATGATATTCTTAGCTATAAAGAGTATAATAATATGACTCGTTTGTTTCATTATGCTTGCAAAGCTGAAAGAGAAGTGCAAGGACGATGTACATGCACAAGAGCTAACTTTTCTGCAGGGAGCGCTGCTGCCCCACCAAGCCGTACAGCTACACCGTTGCCCTCCAACAGCAAACCGCAGCCACCACCTACCACAGCACCACCACCTGTTTCAGAGGCAACCAAAGGTTCTATACAAGCACCTACCCAGAGTGCTTCTTCAGTTGCTTCCACAGGACGAACAAGGGATGTTCAATGCCATCAATGCAAGGGTTTTGGACACTTACGAAGGGACTGCCCTAGCAAACGCGTTCTGATTATTAAGAAGAATGGTGAGTATTCTTCCGCTAGTGATTTGGATGAGGATACACTTGCAGTGCTTGCAGCTAAAGATACAGGAAGTGAAGAGGTGGAACATATTGGTGCTGAAGATGCCGAGCGCTATGAGAATCAGAGGTGGAACATACAGGATGTGCAGCGTGTGTTGAGTGCACAAATGGGCAAAGCGGAGCAGAATCAGCGGCACATGTTGTTTCAAACAAAGTGTGTCATCAAAGAGCGTTCTTGCCGCATGATTATTGATAGAGGGTAGCTGCAACATCTTGGCCAGCAGTGGCATGGTCGAGAAACTTGCAATTAGTACCAAACCGCATCCACATCCATATCACATCCAATGGCTTAATAACAGCGGTAAGGCAAAGGTAACTAGACTGGTGCGAATTAATTTTTTATTGGATCATATCGTGATGTTGTTGAATGTGATGTTGTGCCCATGCAAGCATGTGCTATTCTGCTAGGTAGACCGTGGTAATTTGATAAAGATTCATTGCATCATGGTAGATCAAATCAGTATTCTTTTCTACACCATGATAAGAAAATTGTGCTACATCCTATGTCTCCAAAGGCTATTGTGCAAGATGATATTGCCCAAAAACTTAAATTACAGGACCATGCTAACAGTGAGAAGAAATGATAAGAAACAAAACAAATTTATTTGCCCCAAGAAAAATGAGATAACCTTGAAAGGAACATGCTTGCTTGCTACCCGCTCTGATGTTAATGAATTGATTGCTTCCACATCTGCTTGCTATGCTTTAGTATGCAAAGATGCTTTGATTTCACTTCACGATATACCGCGTTCTTTGCCCCTTGCTGTGTCTAACGTTTTGCAGGAGTATGAGGATGTTGTTCCAAAGGAGGTACTGTTGGGGCTACCACCGATGTGTGGGATTGAGCATCACATCGATCTGATTCCCGGAGCTTCCCTACCCAACCATTTGAAGTCATATTTGGGCGAAGTAGATGAGCTTGAGTCGAGGATGACTCAAATGCAAGTTGGGGGGGATGATGAGGACATCACCACCAATGATACGGCCACACCTACGCATGGAGGAGATCAACAAGGAAAGGGAGGAGATCACCAAGGAAAGGGATTCGGGACTGTACGACAGCACCAACTTGTGACGGCCGCCACGACTTCATACGAACTCCGATTTGGGAGTTCTAGTACTTCACGGAAAGCTTATCAAGTCTACTATCCAACGGATCTAGATTCATACTCATATCTGCTCGGAATTGTCTGCAATCATCATTTTAGTGACGAGAGATTTTCTATTTAAAGTGCTGCGTCACTGTTTTTGGGCCAAAGGCCCATATATCAAGCTGGGTCCATTAGGGACACGTCCTAGGAGAATGACCCCAACACCTCTGTGGTCATCCTCCCATCCTATTAATACCTTTAGAGCCGCCACAAACAGATTGGGTTTTGTTATATTAAAGTTAGCGTCTCTACTTTACCGTGTAATCCCGTGATCGGTTAGATCGCCGGTTTGCTCGTCTTCGGAACCCCACCGTTTGTTCTCTTTGAGTTAAACCTTCATCTTTTATTCACAAATTGAGTTGCTTGTTCATCTTGTTCTTGCTAGTTCTCGATTGCTTACAGGAACAATTACCCTCGTGGTTGGGCTGATCGTGCATTGTCGAGATTGCGAACAGCCTTTGGAGTTGGTGTAACGATTGCTAAGGCGCAATATCCCTGGATGGTTGTTGTCGGATCTACAACGTCGCTCCATCCAATCGACTTATCCTCTCATCGAAAGATCGGGACACCCACGTTCACACCAGAGAATGAAACCATTCGATTAGTGGAAAGAAGTTCGAATGGGATCATCTCCTGTCTATCCCTAGTCACAGCGAAAGACTTCTACTTAAAGTGCTGCGTCACTGTTTTTGGGCCGAAGGCCCATATATCAAGTTGGGTCCATTAGGGACACGTCCTAGGAGACCCCAACACCTCTGTGGTCATCCTCCCATCCTATTAATACCTTTAGAGCCGCCACAAACAGATTGGGTTTTGTTAGATTAAACTTAGCGTCTCTACTTTACCGTGTAATCCCGTGATCGGCCCGACGTCGCCGCCACTCCGCCTCCCCTAGGTGGCCCGATCCGGTTCCCCCAAGCCAGGCCATCGGATCCCGCCCCGAGCTCGGCGCAGTGGAGGAGCTGAGGTGGGGAGAGGGGTAGGCGGCGGTGCAGTGGGGAAGGGGGAAGGCTGCCGGATTCGGCGACAATCGGTCGGTAAGGCGACTCCCAGGGGGTGGTTGAGTGACGGCAACGAGGCGCTGCGGTGGCCCCCAGGCGACGGTGAGAGGTGGCAAGCAGCAGGACGTGGCTGCAAATGACGAGGACGAGGACGAGTAGCCGCCGCTACGGTGGCGGCAATTGCCGTTCCGCTGAAATAGAATGCTCCTGTGTTGGTTGATCTAATGGCCACCGAGCCATTGTGAGGCATGTGTGCTCGGCCCACCCAATCCCACATGTTGCTAACAAACGTGGAACGAGTTCCACGCACGCGCGCGACAATCGGTAGCACCGTTTTTCCCTCAACGGAATTGCCCCGATCTCCTCCAGTGCAAAAATAAAAAGGGGTTACGGCACGTGAATAGCGAGCCATCTATCTCACACTAAGCAAACCTCGAAACCCTAGCCAATCCTAAGCCCGCTGGAAGGAGACTGAAGGTTGATCTCCTTCCCCATTGTCGGCCAGTGCAGGTGGCAGCCGGAGGGACTACGCTACCCACAAGCCGACCGACGTGCTACCACTCTACGGCCGACAAGTTCGAACACCACGGCAACAATGGGCTCTACATCAACCGGCCAGTAACATCACCTCAATTCCGCATAATTTTAAAGTGATCATGTATATGTTAAGGTTAAGATGAAGCATAAGATCTAATATTGTGGTATCAGAGCCACCTTAACCACATACATGCATCCATCATTCTGGTTGATGTAGAGCCCATTGTTGCCGTGGTGTTCGAACTTGTCGGCCGTAGAGTGGTAGCACGTTGGTCGGCTTGTGGGTAGCGTAGTCCCTCCGGCCGCCACCTGCACTGGCCGACGATGGGGAAGGAGATCGACCTTCGGTCTCCTTCCAGCGGGCTTAGGATCGGCTAGTGTTTCAGGGTTTGCTTAGCGTGAGTAGATGGCTCACTATTCACGTGCCGTAGCCCCTTTTTATTTTTGCACTGGAGGTGATCGGGGCAATTCCGTTAGAAGGAAAAACGACGCTACCGATCGTCGCGCGCATGCGTGGAATGGGATTGGGTGGGCCGAGCCCACACGCCTCACAATGGCTCGGTGGCTATTAGATCAACCAACATTCTCCCACTTGATCTTAAGGCTAACAAGTCCAGTCTAAGTAGTATAGTGAAATAAGATAATGTGTCGCAGCGGTCAATGAAATGTCACTACGACAACAGTACCTATAGTTACCAAATTACCTCGATAGGAAACAACTTACTCTTATAGGGTGTTGATTGATTCTTATGCCCCTATTCCAGAATCATACTTTAGGCTACCTTCTAATCCCATGCCGGCAATATGCTCATTAAATAAATTGGGTGGTAGGCCTTTAGTAAGCGGATCCGCGAGCATTGACTTAGTGCTTATGCGCTCAACTTTAATTGTTTGATCCTGGATTCTATCTTTCACAACAAAATACTTGATATCAATGTGTTTGGCAGCACCACTTGACTTGTTGTTACTCAAATAGAACACTACGGCTTTATTGTCGCAGTATATAGTGAGTGGTTTAGAAATGCTGTACAACCTTTAAGCCATACAACCTGTCTGGTTGTCTCATAACATGCTATAAACTCAGACTGCATCGTTGACACTGCAGTGAGAGATTGTTTGGAGCTTTTCCATGAAATGGCTCCTCCTGCAAGAGTGAAGACATAGCCTGATGTAGATTTCTTAGTGTCTACACACCCTGCAAAATCAGCATCTAAATAACCAACAACTTCAAGATTATCAGACTTCCTAAGCATGTAATGCTTAGTGCCTTGCAAATAATGCAAAACTTTCTTAACAGCCTTCCAGTGGTCTAGACTTGGGTTAGACTGGTACCTGCCAAGCATTCCGGTCACAAAAGCCAAGTCCGGACGAGTACAGACTTGTGCATACATTAAGCTCCCAACAGCTGAAATATATGGAATCGACTTCATCTGATCCTTCTCTAATTGATTCCGCGGGCTTTGGAATAAACCAAACTTATTGCTCTTAACAATTGGCGCAGGCGTGACAGAGCACTTACTCATGTTGTATCTTTTAAGTACTTTGTTAATGTATGACCTCTGAGATAACCCTAATACTCCTCTAGACCTATCTCGATATATCTCAATACCCAAAACATAAGAGGCTTCACCAAGATCTTTCAATCGAACTTAGAGGACAAAAATGTCTTAGTCTCACGCAACAAATGCTTATCGCTGCTTGCTAATAAAATATCGTCCACATAGAGTACTAGGATCATAAACTTACCACCCTTATATTTCATATAAACGCAATTATCCACTTCATTCTCCTTAAATCCGAAGTTCTTAATTATATCATCAAATTTAAGGTACCATTATCTAGACGCTTGCTTAAGACCATAAATGGATTTCTTTAGCCTGCATTTCATATGCTCCTTGCCTTTCATGACAAAACCCTTCGGTTGTGCCATGAAAACCTACTCATGCAAGTCACCATTAAGAAATGCAATCTTGACATCTATGTGATGTAACTCTAAATCATAATAAGCTACCAGTGCCATGACAACTCTAAATGAGTCCTTCTTAGAGACTGGGGAAAAGGTTTCATTATAGTCTATTCCCTCTCTCTGCGAAAAACCCTTGGCTACGAGTCTTGCCTTGAATCGTTCGACGTTTCCTTTGGAGTCGTACTTAGTTTTGTAGACCCACTTACAGCCTACTATTTTAACTCCTTCAGGAATTTCTACTAAATCCCAGACATCGTTAGCGCCCATAGACTTAAGTTCATCTTCTATGGCGTCAAGCCACTTGGATGAATTCTCACTAATGATGGCTTCCTTAAATAAAGTGGGATCATCTGCTTTCCCAATGTCTTCTCCAATAAAAATCTCATAATCACTAGGAATGGCAGATCTCCTCTCCCGCTGTGATCTTCTTAGTTGTTCATCCGGAATTCCAGCAGGCTGAGGAATTTGCACATCAGTGTGTACATCATTTTGTGCTACAGGTTCATTAGTACCCTCAACTGTAGATAGATCTACAGAAGAAGATACATGTGGCACTTGCTGAGACACAGGCAGATTTTCCTGTTGGATAACCGGCATGGTGACACGGATTTTCTGAAGATCCAACTGTCTGTCCTGTGAGCTCCCACAGATTTGGTCATTCTCTAAGAAGACGACG
>RYFJ01002458.1:0-56696 GCA_003991445.1 Oryza meyeriana var. granulata
CGGCCAGGCACGTGCTGTAACGCCCTGAAATCGTCTTTAATTAAAATATTGCAGGGTAACATGGAAATACAAGAATACACTGAAAATCTTTTGCTTTTGTAGAAAAGGGTTTGAATAAAATTTTGAAATTCCTAATATTAAAAATCCTGGTTTTAAAATCTTTAAATAAATACTGGACGCATTTTATATTCCATGGTTTGTCGGAAGATATTAAGCATTTGATTTTACAATATTAAATTTCATGTTTCGTGGTGGTATTTACTTCTGCGTAAATTCCCCGTGATTTAATAAACTCTCTGAAATTTCTTGGATTTTTCGAGTTACAGATTAATTCAATGCTATTAAAGATCACTAAAGTATCAGATAAAATATAAATAAATTCCTTTTCTTTCCCCTGTTCGGGTCGTTCTTTAATTCAGTTCCTTTGAAGTCTCCCCTTCATCGTAAACTCTGACTCCTTTCCTGTAGGTTTTGTTGTCGTTCCCAGAACTAAGTCACCTCGAAAAACCTAAATTCGGGTTACCGATTTATTCCCTTTGAAAACTCTAGAACTCTTTTGACTCCCAATTCGAGCTCCTTGTAATTCGAAACATCTATATTCCCTTTGAGATAAATCCCAATTCCTTTGCTCGGTCGTTCTCTATTAAATCCCTTTGTACCTTTCTCGGGTTGTCGTTCCGAATCTTTTGATCTCCAAAAGTTCGACTCAGCAAAATCCCCAAGGTTTCAACCACATGACTCGATTTACTCATCTTTTATCAATATTCATCTCTTTCCACCTTTGATTTATCGAATAAAATCAAATCCTCAAAATCCGTATATTTCTTCTAATCTCAATTCAAAAATCGCAATTAGAAATTCCGAATTTTCCAAATTTGGAATTTCTTATCAGAACCCTCTCCTTTCTCCTTTTCCCCTTCTCTTCTTCCTTCCTGTCCTTCCTGGTCGAGCTCTCGCCCAGCCAGCCGCGCCGCACCCCGGAATCCCTGCCCGCGCGCGCCTCTCTCCCCTGTCGAGCCCGCGCCTCTCCCCCGGCCTCCCATCTCCCCATGCCGCCCGCCCGCTCTCCGCTCCGCCCTCTCGCTCGCCCGTGCCTCCTATTGCTTCTCCCCGATCCCTGCTCTCCCTCTCCTTGCCTTTGCCTCCCTACGCCTAGTCCTCACACTTCACGCTCTCCCCGCCTGGTGCCCGCCGCCCTCCCCCGGTTGCGGGGCCACCACTCGCCAATCACCGCTCGGCCAGCCCCAGCGCACCCCCTACGCCTTCCGCCCGCAACCACCTCCCCGAAATCCGCGTGCAGTCCGTTCCCGTTCCGCCCCCAATCCCATCCCGCACCCATATATATGCCGCCGCCTCCCCCTGCTGCCCACCGCTTCGGCTCCTACTCCACGCCGCCATGCCCCGCCCCACCCTGTCGGCCCCGCTCTCCTCCCCTCCGCCGCGCCGCTGCTTACGGAGAGCCCGCCGTCACGTCCTCTCTCTCCGCATGCTCCCATCCCGTCCCGCACCCTCCTTCGATGCTCCTCCGGCCGAGACGCCGCCCTTCCGCTCCAGCGCCGTCGCCGCCGGATCCGCCCCGTTTCTCCACTGCCACCGCTCGCGTCCTCCACGCCGGCCGTCGCTGGAGCCCCAACCGTCGTCCGTCGTTCTCGTACGTGTGAGCATCCTCGTAGCCCACTCCATCCTCCTCTGCCTCTGTCGCCTGGTCTCGTCTCGATCCTCCTCGACCGATGTGACGATTCCACCCCGTCGTCCCCAATCCCCATCTCTTCCTTCCTTCACGCCTGGATACGAAGCCTGTCGTCGTCCGTCGTCCCTTGTCCTCCGTCTAGCGTCCCTCGAGCTGCGTCCTCCTCCACCCGCCTGCCGTTCCCTCTGCGTCGCATTCACCGCTGCTGCCAGCGCCCGGTCTGCCGCCCTCATGCTTCGCCCCCGCGTCTTCATCCCCACCGCGTGTGACATTGGACTAGAAGCCCGCCTCTTTGTTCACCTCCAATCCTGCCTTCCTAACGGCCAATCGTCGCGCCGTTCTACCAGCATCGCCCGTGCGTCCTCATCGCTTGCTTGCGCCGCCGGTTGCGTCGCCCTACCCACGCAACCATCTCGCCGCACCCACCTTTGCTCGTCGCGCCGATCTAACCTCCTCTTCGGCCGTCGTTGCCCCAACGGCGCCTCCCCTCGTCCCTCATGCCTCCTGCTCCTCGCTTGAGTCGCGCCAAGCGCCCACTCCCCCGCTGTCGTCGTTGCGGCCGCATCCTCCTCAGCCGTCGCCGTCGCGAATCGCACGGGTCACTGCTCTCGCCGGTCGCCGCACCGCCTTTAGGCCATCTTCCGCCACCGTCTCCCGCACTCCCATTACCTGCTGTTGCCTACAGCGCACGAAAGTGAATAAAAAAGATACCAAATCAAAGTAATACATCGCTACGCCACCTCATCCCATCCCTCCTCTACCCCCATCTCCGTCGTCCTGGCCGACGACATTCATCGCCGTTCTGGATTCATGCCGCCGGAGAACCCGAAAGTGTCTGTCGCCATCCTTTCGTGCCCCTCCGGCCCCTGGCCACGCCGTCCCCGATCCGTCTCCTTCGTTCTCTGATTGCCACGGACACCTCACTCACATTGTCGACAATCTGAGCCGTATTCTCCTTGTGACCTCCGAGCCCCGGTTTTCTCCCAGGAGACTAGGGCCCAGCAACAGCGCTCCAATAAAGTCTCAATCGTCGATAATCCCAAATCACCAAGCCACCTTAGCCTCAACCCTTTTAATCGGTCAAAAGCCATTCAAGTGGCCACCCAGCGCCACTTCCGTTCCACCTCATCCCCTCGGCCACATGTTAGTCCACCTCAACATTCCATCCGCCCCTTCTATTCCTAAAATCCACGAACCAAGCCATCTACACTTGGGTCAACAGCCACTGACCATGACCCATATCTCAGATCATCCAAAAAATTATTAATCGAAAATCCAGAATATCAGAGAATTCTTTTTCAATCTTCGATTTATCCCAATTCAACTAATTCCGGGAAGCCTATCTTTCCATCCGAAACTCCGAATCACCCTTCTTGCTAAATTCAATATAAAATCATAGTTACTTGTTTATGTATTTTTATATTGTTGTGGAGTTTCTTAAGATTATTATGTTATGCGTGTAGTTACTGTATATTGCCGTTTCGGCAAGATGCGAATCGCGAAGAGTTCGAAGATATTTAAGACTTTCTATCAAGCAATACACGACCATCTCCTTTGAAAGCAATTATCCCCGTTGCAAGCTTTTTATTTTTAAATTCATAAAATGCTTAGAATACATATTACGGGCTATTATTAATACAATCCTATAGATATATAATGGCCATATGTTAGCATCCTTACCTGATACCTTGGGTAAAACGACTACGTGAGTTAATATCTTATTGCTTACGAATTATTCGATGGACGACGCCACATGCGCCTAGAAACTCTAGATTCATTTATAGGGGAAAACTTATTCATCATTTGCTGAGTAAGTTAATACTATACTGGCTGATCGATTTTTCCACGATCGGAGTCATGGTTGATTTAATTAACGTATTTAACTAAAACTTCACCTATGGTGGTTACTGGAGCACCAGTTTGTTCTGTGTAGCGGCTCATGACAGATTAAGGACCGGTTTCGGAATGTTGAGAAGCAACACTCTGCTAACCACAAGCTGAGAGTGGCTTCGGTAGCAGATTAAAAAGTTGACGATCAATAGAGCACCCAGGTGTGTTGGGACTTATATCCAGCACCATAATCAGTACAATAAGACCATGCCTTCGTCGCTCGAACCGTCTTCGGAGCTATGATCACACTACCGGAACCGAGTCTCGGCGGGCTCCCTTTGGCGAGTTAATGAATTCCTGTCACAATTCCTTTCCGAGGTACCGTGGTGCACTTACGGCGCACATTGATGTGTTGAAAAGTACCGTGGTGGTATCAGGGGCACAGATGTGGTGTCGAGATGTCTTGTGGGTAAATTGGTAAACATCTCTGGCCAGAGTAAAACTATTCGAATAGCCGTGCCCACGGTTAAGGGCGAGCCTAGCAATGTTCGTGATTAGTCCCACACATACTCAAATTAATGGAAATAAATGATGAAGATGATAGCCCTGTTGAGAAGTGTGGTTGCCTGAACTGCTTGGAGCGCTGATGTTCAGTGGTTGATTCAAATACTGATTAATAAATAAAACTATATGTTTTAATGATTTAAATGCAAGTTAAATTGCTGTTTTACGCAAATAAGCCATATTATGCCTTTCCTTTGTATCCTGTTGCATTACATTGCATTCCCTAGTTGTACTTGTTGAGTACGGTGGGTGTACTCAGTCTTGCATTGTTGCAATCTTAGAGTGAAGCCTTGCGTGGAGAGAAGATTCTTGTTGGCTTATACCCCAGTTGTAGTGCCTGGTGCTTGGTGCTGAAGCTACGCTATTGCCGTTCCGCTGCTCTTTTCTTCTTGTGAGGACTAAGGCCTCTGTTGTAAGTATTTATCGTTATTTCTTTTGGTTATGTTTATCAAATTGTCGATTTGTGTAAACCTCGCTGATTCCTGGACGAGGATTTATTAACACAATTAGCTTTGGAAATTCTGGTAATTCTGGGTGACAAGTTATCAGAGCCAATCTTGACTGTAGATAGCGAAACAGTATCAACCTTAAGACATCTTTTCCGAAAAACCTATTTGCCGAAAGAATGCTCACCTTACCTACAGAATTCTCGCAAAGTTTTTATCCACCGCTCCCTTCTCTTTCAACTGTTCTAGTTGTTAAACCTGGTGGCTACAGCAATGAAATGATTACAAGTCGTCTCAATATCGGAAGCGTCAGAATGTTCGGATCCAAGTCGTCTGCCTCTACGTGGAACAAAGATTTTGTGCAAGGAACCATATCCTAAACCCAGACATCCCTTGTGGACCTTTGAAGAGTGTGACGCTAGTTTAGTCGCGTGTGTTAGCTTGCTTGCTAGTGTGCTGGTGCTCCTTTTGTGCTGTGTGTTTGGGTAAAATATGCGTATGTCAGCTGGTGATATGGCTATACTAGTCTGGCAGCCTGTAATACCAATAACTCTATATTCATTACAGTTCAGTATAATTGAAATATTTAGTAAAGAAGATGCCCCTCTCTTCCTTTCTGCTCATATACCTTCTCTCCCCGTGATTTCTCCACCACAGATGGACAGTTTTATACATGTGATAAGAAGGAAGAGATTTATGTTGGATTCAGTAATAACCACAGTCATACCTCATGCTCAGCCTTAAATATCAAACTCAGTTTTGCCGTAAAACCCCTAGTTCACCAAGATCAGCAGACCGTTGTTGGATTGTGGAACTAGTGTTGTTATATAGCCGCAAGAGGAAGCTAAGAGCCTTAGGAAGAACAAGTAATGTATAGCCAGATCGGGGCTCATCTTTGAAGATTACGACCGACCTCAGTGACAAAGCAGTCTGTCAGGAAGACGAATAGAAAAGGATGAGAATAGAAAGAGACAAGTCAAGCCAGATAAGGATCATCCTCGCCGTTCTAATTTCTCAGAAGAATAACCTTACAGTTACAAACAGACCAGAAATAATGTTTGAGATATAATTTTGAGATTCACCCAAAGCCAAAGATGCCAGTCATCGCAGAGAAGCATCAACGACGCCCATGGTCACAACATCAGCTAAGTAAAGAAAGACAAGTCGTAGCAACAGAAGTTGAAGAAGAGAAAACATGCCTAACTCACGATGGACGTAGTGAAAGCCCCAGTTTATGACAATGGAGGAGTGAAAGCCATTATGTCGACAGAGTTAGTGAAAGCCAGTTTATGTTGGGAAAACTAAGCTTGACCAAGTTATTATCTTCAGGATGCTAGCAGTTTTGCCATAGTTCTGAGTCTATCTACATTGAAGGGTAGCACCTAAGACACAAGCGTCAAGATAGAAGTCAAAGACGAAGAACCAGTTACCAAAAGCAGTTGGTAGCTATCAGACAAGATACCTACGACAACCCTGGAAGTTAAAGATGAATATTTCTATCACTATCATGAGAATCTAATTGAAGGATCCTAAAAGGAAAATTAGCAGGAAGCTAGGAAGAAAAAGGTGATTGAAAAAGAGACCAGACGAAGTAAAATCAGTAGATAAGGGAAGTTTCACAGAAAGGACCATCGCCAAGAACAACCTCAGCACCGTCCGCAATACATGCCCAGTTCGAGGCTCATATGTTATCAACAAAGCAAGTTATTCAAGCAACACCAGTGACAAAAGGAAATAATCAAAACTGGATCTGTCACTAAAAACGGACCAGATACAATTGGAAGTCAATTGAGCAACAGAAGTTAGGCTCGCCAGAAGGATGATCGCCAACTGAGGTTCCAATAAATCACGAGACACTAGTATGGTAAAAGTTCACAGATACAAGCTACCGCCAGGACAGGCAATGGGATGGACTTCGAGAAGTTGTCACCCGAAGAAAATGCTTGAAGGAAAGAATTGAAGACCAACCAAACCCTTTTCTTTCTAGCTGCCCCAAATCTCGGGACGAATTTGTAAGGGGGGTGGATTTGTAACGCCCTGAAACGATCGTCTTAATTAAAAATTATTGCGGGTAAATGGAAATACAAGAATACACTAGAAAATCTTTGCTTGAGAAAAGGGTTTGAATAAAATTTTGAAATTTCCAATATTAAAAATCCTGAGTTTAAATCTTTAAATAAATACTTGGACGCTTTTATATTCCATGGTTTTGTCGGAGTATTTTAAGCATTTGAGTATTTACAATATTAAATTGTTCGTGTTCGTGGTGGTATTTACTTCTGGTAATTCCCCGTGATTAATAAACTCTTCTGAAATTTTCTTGGATTTTTCGGAGTTACAGAATTAATTTCAATGCTATAAAGATCACTAAAGTAATTAAATAAATATAAATAAATTCCTTTTTCTTTCCCCTGTTCGGGTCGTTTCTAATTCAGTCCTTTGAAGTCTCCCCGTTCATCGTAAACTCTGACTCCCTTTTCCTTTAGGGTTTTGTGTCGTTCCCAGAACCTAAAGTCACCTCAAAAACCTAAATTCGGAGTTACCGGGATTTATTTCACCTTTGGAAAACTCTAGAACTCTTTGGACTCCAATTCGAGCTCCTTTGTATTCGAAACATCTATATTCCCCTTGGAGATAAAATTCCCAATTCCTTTGCTCGGGTCGTTCTATTTAAATCCCTTTGTACCTTCTCGGGTTGTCGTTCCGAATCTTGATTCTCCAAAGGTCCGACTCCACGCAAAAATCCCCTAAGTTTCAAATTCCCGACAGACTCGGATTACTCATTTCCCTTTTATCGAACTATTCATCTCTTTCCCCTTTGATTTTATCGAATAAAATCCAAATCCTTCAAAATTCCGTATATTTCTACAAATCTTCCCAACATTCAGAAACTATATCTCGAATTTTATAAATTCCAATTTTCCAAATTGAATTTTATCAGAAGACCCCTCTCCTTCTCCTTTTTCCCCCTTTCCTCTTTTCTTCCTTCTTCTGTCCTTCCTGGTCGAGCTCCCGGCCCAGCCGCCGGGCCGCACCCCGGGACTCCCTGCCGCGCTGCCCTCTCGCTCGCCCGTGCCCCGCGCTCTCCCTGCCCGTGCCCGTGCCCTCTCCCTGCCGTGCCCGTGCCCGCCGCCCTCTCGCTCGCCCGTGCCCGTGCCTCTCCCTGCCCGTGCTCGTGCCCTCTCCCTTGCCGTGCCCGTGCCCGCTCGCCCGTGCCCGCGCCTCCCCTCGGCTTGCGCCCGACCTCGGCCCAAGCCAGCCGCCGGTCCAGCCCAGCGCCACCCCCTGCGCCTCCACCCCGCAACCACCGCCGCCGAATCCGCGAGCGCCGTCGCCCGTGCTGCCCCGGAATCCTCGCCCCATATATATAGCCGCCGCCTGCCCCCTGTGCCCTAGCCGGCTCTGCTCCTCTCCACGCCGCCAGGCCGCCGCCGCCACCCTGTCGTGCCGCTCTCTCCCGTGCGCCGCTGGTTCGGAAGCCGCGCCGGCGTCCTGCGCTGCTCCCAGCCGTCGCCGCCCTGCCTCTGCTGCCTCCGCCGGAGCCGCGGCCTCTTCCGCTCCTAGCGCCGTCGCCTGCGGAGCCGCCCCTGTTTCTCATCTGCCACCGTCGCTGTCTCCTCCGACGCCGGCCGTCGCTGGGAGGCCCCAAGCCGTCGTCGCCGTCGTCTCTTCACGGTGAGCATCCTCGTAGCCGCCTCCATCCTCCTCTGCCTGTTGTCGCCGTGGTCGTCGTCTTCGATCCTCGTCGCCGGTGAGCATCCACCCCGTCGTCCCCAATTCCCCATCTTCTTTTCCTCCTTCGACGCCTCGGATCGGGAAGCCGCTGGTCGTCGTCGCGTCGTCCCTGGTGTCTCCGTCTAGCGTCGCCGTCGAGCTGCCGTCCTCCTCCAGCCGCCGTCGCCGTTCCCTCTTCGTCGGCTTCACCGCGCTGCCAGCGCCGGTCTGCCGTCGCCTCTGCTTCGCCGCCGTCGTCTTCGATCCCCACCGCCGGTGAGCATTCGGACTGAAGCCGCCCTCCTTTGGTTCATCGCTGCCATCGCTCTTTTCCAATCGGCATCGTCGCCGCCGTTTACAGCGACGCCCGTCGCGTCCTCATCTGCTTGCTGTGCGCCGCCGGTTGGTCGCCGCCCCAGCGGCAAGGCCATCTCGCCGCACCCACCTTTGCTTCGTCGTCGCCGGCATCTAAGCCTCCTCTTCGGCCGTGTTGCCCCAACGGCGCCTCCCCTCGTCGCCTCTGCCTCCTGCTCCTCGTCGTTTTTCGCCAAGCGCCGCTACGTCCCCCGCTGTCGTCGTGCCGGCCGTCGCTCGCTCCCTCCTAGCCGTCCGCCGTCGCGTCGCCCGGGTCACTGCTCCGTCGCCGGTTCGCCGCACCGCCTTCAGGCCATCTTTTCCGCCACCCGGTGTCGTCGCCTGCCGTCGCCATTCCTGCTGTTGCCTACAGCGCCACCATCGCTACGCCACCTCATCCCATCCCTGCTCTACTCCCCATCTGCCGTCGTCCCGGCCGACGAGCCATCATCGCCGTCTCTGTGATTCAGTGCCGCCGGTGAACCCGAAGTCTGTCGCCATCGTCGTGTCCCTCCGGCTCGCCTTGGCCACGCCGTCCCCGGTCCGTCTCCCTTGTTGCCTCTGTATGCCACGGGACACCGTCATCACATTGTCGGACATCCTGAGCAGTATTCTCCTTTGTGACCTCCGAGCCCCGGTGTTTCTCCCAGTGTATGACTAGGGGACCCGAGGCACAGTGCTCCAATAAGTCTCAATCGTCCGATAATCCCAAGTCGATCCGAGCCACCTTAGCCGTCTAACCCTTTTAATCGGTCAAAGCCATGTCAGTGGCCACCTCAGCTGCCACTTCGGTTGCCACCTCATCCCCTTCGGCCACATGTTATCCACCTCAACATTCCATCCGCCCCTTCTATTCCTAAATCCACGAACCAAGTCCATCATACACTTGGTCACTGACCATGGACCCCATATCTCAGCATCTATCCAAAATAATTATTCTAATCCGAAAATCCAGTGAATATTCTAGAGAATATTCTTTTTCAATTCTTTTCGGATTTATTCCGAATTCAATATTCCGGAAGCCGTATCTTTTCCATCCGAACTCCGATTCGACCCGTTCTTCTTTCTAAATTCATATAAAATCATAGTTTACTTGTTTATGTATTTTTATGTATTGTTTATTGGAGTTTCTTAGGATTATTATTGTTTTGCGTGTAGTTACGTATATTGCCGTTTCGGAAGATTGCGGAATCTGCGGAAGAGTTCGGAAGAGTATTTGAAGACTTTTGCGATTGCAAGGCAAGTCACACGACAATCTCCTTGAGCATATTGATCCCGTTTGCGAAAGCTTTTTTATTTTAAAGTTATTGCATAAAATGCTTTAGAATGACATTATTACGGGTAATTATTTAATAGCCAATATTCCTTGATATTTATGGCCATTTTGGTTATTGCTATCTATACCTTGATACCTTGGGTGAATAATACTGACTAGCTGGATGTTTAAGTATTTATCTGGCTAGATTATTTAGGAGTTGCTTAGCCATGCCTAGAAACTGTAGTGTCATTTTATATGGGAAACTATTCATTCATTCTGATTAATTAATATATACTGGCTATATTTTTCACGATCGTGAGTCGTGGTTGATTAATTAACTATGTTAACTAAAACTTGACTGAATGGTGGGTTGTGAGCACCAGGGTTGTGTTTGTTGCTAGCGGTGCTCATGACAGTTAAGGACCGGTTCGCGGACTACTTGTTGCGAAGCAACACTCGTGCTAACCACAAGCTAGATTGGGCTAGCAGGAGTTTGAAGTGTGACGAGTTCAATAGGAGGCACCAGGGCGTGTTTGTGGCTGGTATAAGTCCACACATGGCAGTGACAATAAGACCATGCTTCGGGCGTCGGACCGTCTTGCGGGGAGGTATTTGATCACACCTACCGGAGACCGGAGGTTCGGCGGGAGGCTCTCCTATTGTGCGAGTTACATGAATGATCCTGTCACAATTCCTTTCCGAGGTACCGTGGTGGTACTTAGGCGCACATTGATGTGTTGAGGTACCGTGGTGGTATCGAGGGGCACAGTGATGTGTTGTGGAGTTATGTCTTGTGGGTAAATTGGTACATCTCTGGCCAGAGTAAAACTATTCGAATAGCCGTGCCCACGGTTAAGGGCGAGCCTAGCAATGTTTCTGTGATTAGTCCCACACTACTCATTAATGGAAATA
This sequence comes from Oryza meyeriana var. granulata, assembly GCA_003991445.1. Lineage (NCBI taxonomy): Eukaryota > Viridiplantae > Streptophyta > Magnoliopsida > Poales > Poaceae > Oryza > Oryza meyeriana. The sequence goes on from RYFJ01002458.1 coordinate 10,769, forward strand.
AATGATGGAAGATTGATAGCTCCTGGTTGGAGAAGTTGTGGTTTGGGCCTGAACTGCGTTGGAGCGCTGTTCAGTGGTTGATTCAATACTGATTAATAATTAAACTATATGTTTTTAATGATTTTAAATGCAAATGTTTTAAATGCTGTTTTACGCAAATAAGCCATATTATGCCTTTCCTTTGGTATCCTGTTGCATTACATTGCATTCCCTAGTGTGGCTTGTTGAGTACGGTGGGTGGTACTCAGTCTTGCATTGTTGCAATCTTTAGAGTGAAGCCTTGCGTGGAGGAGAAGATGGTGTTTGGCTTATACCCCAGTTGAGCTGCCTGTGGCTTGGTGCTGAAGCTACGCTAGTTGCCGTTCCGCTGCTGTTTTCTTCTGTGTGAGGACTAAGTGCCTCTGTTGTAAGTATTTATCGTTATTTCGTTTTGGTTATGTTTATCAAATTGTCGATTTGTGTACCTCGGCTGATTTCTGGACGAGGATTTATTGCACAAATTAGCTTTGGAAATTCTGGTGAATTTCTGGGCGTGATACGTGCGCAGCACGTGCTTGGCGTGGGGAGGGGAGCGGCCAAGTGGGCCGAGCGGGCCGGGTAGAGGGGAGAGGCACAGTACGGGGCCGGTGAGATCAAGGCCCATATGCACAGGGAGGAGTTTTTATTCTTTTTGAATTTCTTGGAGAGATTGTTTGGGAGTGATTTGAATTGATTTTTCTTGGGAAAAATTAAATGAGGGATGGAGGTTGAATTTGGAGGAACATGGACTTGAATTGAATGGGCACTTGAGGGTTGATCACAGGGTTTGGGATCGATACAGAGGGAGAGATCGAGATTAAGACCTCGGCACACACGCACAATAATAATTAAAATCTAATTTTTGTAATTATGGTTTTTATTTAAATTATGTTTTACGCCTAAGCGCTATGACGTTACAACGAACGTCTCATCAGCAACATCACCAGGATAGATCACCAGCAACATATACATATGTCCTGTTGTCCATTAACCAAAGAAGCTGTTCTCAGTGTGATTCAGACATAGGCATCAACTAAGCAAAGCTAAACACTGTAGTGCTTAACCGCATAAACGAATCAAATGGAAGTATAGAGAGAGGAGGGTGATGGGACAAGACCCAACTCAAGAACCACTTGATGCAGGCATGGACCAGCAACACCATTAAGAGTGAAGACTTGTATTTGGAGTTAGCTAGCTAATTAAGCTAGCAACACTTTGGTATTTGAATTGATCTATTGTATTGATTTATAAGCTACACGTAAAACGAGAATTATAATTAGCACGTGATTAATTAAGTATTAACTATTAAAACCTTAAAAATAGATCTATTTGATTTTTTAGAGAAACTTTCATATAAATAGTTTTTTTAAAAAACATACTGTTTTACGTTTTGAAAATGTGCCAACGGAAAACAAAGAAAAAGCTAAAAGGAAGGAGCAGAAGCAAACACTGTATTAGTCTGAATAAACGAGGTGGTGTGGTGGTGACAGTAGCCATCAGCTAGGCAATTGGCATCCTGTTGTCAGCGAACTATAAAGAATTCCCTTTCTCTGAAAATGCACCACCACCACACACAGAGACAGACACAGACAAGCGTAACAAACTCGCACTTATGCTAACAAAGCTTCTCTCTTTGCCTCGCACTCACATCATTGATCATCCTATCCTTAATCGGGCACTGCTACTACTACTGATTTGAGTGATCGTTACCTAAAGTTCAGAGAAAGAACAACCTGTTGCAGTGCAAAACTGCAGAAACGCACAGCACAGGATTAATTAGCTAATGGTTTAGCTGGTTGCAGCTAGAAATATCACCATTAGCTTAACCAACAGTTCTTCATTTGGTGATTTGCACTGTAAATAATTGTATCTTGTAGGGTGTGGAGCTGTCGACTGTAAATGTCTGAAAAGACGACGAGCTTTGGCGGCGTGCAAAACGACGACGCGGATTGGCACTAAGTCGGGCTCCATCGATCCGGGTTAACCGTGACGGCGACAGCGGCAATGGCAGCTGCAGGTTGGTGGTAAAGAGAGTCCGGCGAGAAGAAGTCAGAGGTCGCAAGCAATCTTAGCTGTCTGAGATGGCGACGCCCACGTACGCAGGCGAGCAGCCCGGCCGCGAGGAAGACAGACACCGCGTGTCACTCTCACCTACACAGTCCTATCCGCAGCCGCCGCCGCCGCTGCAACGCACACGGCACCTCATCGAGCTCGCTGCTGCATCGGATCACTAGCAAGGAATTTTGATTAGCGTTGGTTCCATACCCCTCAAACGTGTCATAAACCGTTACTACGAAAGAGATACCAGATGGTTATAAGTGTCACTTCTAAAACTGACATATACGAGAGTGTATATATATATATATATATATATATATATATATATATATATATATATGCTGGTTCTTGTTTAGAATTAGTATATATGTTACCTAGTAGGAATGGTGTTTTGTTAGTTTGATAGTTTTTAAGATAATGAAATTTTTTATTGAACTCGACCAATTACATCAAGTAGATATAATTGTACTGAACACATTCCCGACTTCTGCATAACTAGGATATACGTGCATATAGTCAAAGCACACACGCACATACTCTAGTTTAAAACGAAAATAGAAAATTTCAAGGCCTATCAATCTGTAGACTAGAACGTCATCCATGTTTCTAGTTTTTGTTAGTCTGATACGTGCCGGTTTTTATTTAGAACTAGCATGGTACTGGTTGTACTATAGAACCGGCACATATAGCCCTGGCGAAAAAACAATCTGGCAACTTTATTACATCGGAAAAATGGTAGATTTTTGAATCGAGGGCAGAAGCTCTGCCTCATTTCTCATCGATAAAGAAGAAATACACATCGATCCAACAGAAAAAAAATGACAGATTTCATCTTCACAACTCTACACACATCATGATGTTCACAGTAGTATACGATTTATATACATTCCCATTCACAATTCACAGTGGTGGTATACGTTCGACTCGCCATTCTTTCAGGGACAGCGACACCGGTCGGCTACTCATCACACGCGAATGATTGAAGCTAGCTCTGACGAGGGTGATCACTCATCACTCATCAGAGCAAGCTACGTACTGCAGCTGCAGCTGCAGCTGCTGCATGCTGCTGATCTGAACTTTTCTTCAATCATTTTCTCTGGGTTTTCTTGGCGTGTTTGATTAGTGGTTGCCGGTTAGGTACGAGTCGCTGTATTGAATTGTTATGCGCAGCTAATTATTCTCGGCGAAGGCGACGTACGTGAGTGCTCGATCGGTTGTTGTGATGTGCATGCAAATTAGAAAACGCGAGATGCTAGCTAACCACTCATCGAGACAAGCTTAGCTTGCAGAAAGAAAGCAAGCACAGTGTGGAAGGTTCAGATGCTGTTCTTCCATCATCTCTGACGACAATGATCAATGGAGATTTCGATTCTTAAATCGGGGACAATGGATGATATATTGATATATCTTTTGATTTCAGGTCTCAACTAATGGCCAACCAACTTTGATCATAGCTATTACTACCTTCCGATTTCGCCATCGATCGGATGGGTTTTATTTTATTCACATCGATATGTACAAAGACTTGCATCCATTACCAAGCTAGGCTTGCACCTTGCATCACATAAATTCTTAACATGTCATGTTCTTGACTAGTCTGATGACGATGTCTTCCATTTCAGCATTTCACCTCCCCTTTTGGGCAGATCACTCCAGCTGATTGAAAGCACCTGATCTACAATTGGCCAAGCAGACATTATCTATTATATACTAAACATCCATTAAATATTAAATATTCTCTATAGCGTTCTCCAGCCGTCACATGTCGCCTCTAAAAAATAGAGAAAATCACAGAAATTATGAGGAAAAAAAATTCAGCCATTGCTTTTCACTTAAATCGGTGGGTCATTATTTTTTGCCGTTGGATTTAATCTATAACATATAAGCAAATACCAACCATCGGCCTGATGTCTATCTAATCTAACGAATGAAAGCCCGCACAGTCCAACTGCCCCACGCGGTTCTTGGCCTTCTTTCACGCACCCCGGATGGAGGCAAGCTCCATGCCCTGCGATGTCAAAAAAGAAAAAGGGTCCGTGCGCTGCGCTGCAGTATCGCAGCAGGCAGCACCATCTGGGTCATGCATGTACAGGTCCCATTGCATGGATGCACCAGCTAGCCGCCAGACCTTGCATCAATGATTTGAAGATTTGGTAAATAACCTAAATAACTACTCGTATCTTTGAAATCAAATCAAATATGAAATTTGTCATCGCATTAAACACCATCTAGAGAGCTGCTAGAACTACTTTTTTTTTAAGATAACAGAAACTTTATTAAACTCAGTCAATTACATCGAGGTGATAGAACCGTACTAAAAACACTTCTAACCTCTCCATAACTAAGATGCACACAACCAAACTCACATCCATATATAAGTTTTTTCAAAATAAAGATAACACAGAGAATGCTAAGGGCCATCAATCCGTAGACTAGATCGTCATCCATGTTTTTGGGTAAAACACTTCCTGATCACCCGCTCCAATCGTTGACATGCCACTACAATAAAATCTTGTAGTCCCAGATTTTAGAGGATAACCCAGATACAGAGCCAATGGGTAATTAAGAAAATAACCTGCAAAGGAGAGTAAATCGTTTCTTGTCAAAAACCATCTCATCCTGCATAGCCATAACGACCAACAAGTAGCAGCCGCTCCCGGTAGAACATGAGGTCTCATCTCTTTAGAAACTCGCAAAAGCCAACCCCCAAACATATGTGAGACACTACGAGGTGGACGTAGGTCTGAAGTGATATGGATAATCGACCATACCGATTAAGCGAGATGACAGTGAAAAAATAAATGTTTTATTGTCTTATCTCTATAACTAAAACAACTGGTTTTGCTACCTGCCAATTCCTCTTGGCAAGATTATCCTTTATTAAAACTATGTCACGCCGTAAGTACCAAAGAAAGATCTTGATTTTTAGAGGAGTCTTTAGATTCCATAGTCGCTTGTTTATATTAGAAACACCATTATGGACGAGAGCTATGTAGTGAGATTTCACCGAGAATTCCCCATTTTAGGTGAGGCTCTAACGAAATTCATCTTGTTCATGTGCTAGCTCAATATTAGCGATGCGAGAAAACATATTGTTCCACGCCACTAACTTGAAGCCTATTAGACCCCTTCTCCATGAGAAATTAGGGGGGATGTCTGTAATACTTCTAAAATCATTGCTTGTTTGTGCCTAACAATGTTGTATAAGCAAGGATATTGTTCCCGTAAAGAAGTATTACTTACCCATATGTCTTCCTAAAATCTAATTTGAGAACCATCCTTCCTTATGAAAGACCCAAAACGAAAAAAAAAATCCAGTTTGACCTTCATAAGGCTAGCTCAGAAATGCGAATTCCCAACTTTTCATTGGACCTACGATAAAGGCTGTGAACCTAAATATTTGTTGCGTAGCATCTGTTGCCACATGCCGTCCGTTGTGAGCAACTTGTAAAGCCATTTACTAAGCAATGCAGTGCTCTTTACTTCCAAATCATGAATTCCTAAACCCCCTTATCTCTGGGGCGGCAAATTATATCCCACTTAGCAAGTCAATACTTCTTCTTTTGGCCATCGCTCTGTCAATAGAACCTAGATCGGAAGTATCTACTACTTCTACAAGGCCTCCAACAAATTAAAGAAAATCCAAAAATTCTGAGAAAAAAAGACATACACCCCTAATTTTCACTTAAATTTATGGACTCGCCATTTTTTAAGTCCCAAGTATCTTTTGAATCAAATCAAATATTATATTGGTGATCACATTAACACCCTTTAGAGCGTTGCTAGCTAGTCTATTTCTACAAAGCCTATAATAAATTAGACAATATATATCCAAGAAACTTCGAGAAAAAAAAAGCAAAACATACACCCTCTTAGTTTTCACTTAAATTCATGGACCCATTATTTTTTGTCCCTCTCCTCCCTTTGTAAGTATCTTAATTAAATTTGAGCAATCTGAGATAAGTAGATTTTAAACAGCTATAACTTGTGAATCATATGTTCAATTTTTGATATTGTATCATTGTATCCTTTATAATTAAACCAGTAATTTAAGATCTTAGGACATTACAACATATAATAAAAGTATATTGAAAATTCTCTAAAATGCTTCTAAGCCATCCCGTCTCAAGTCTCTAATAAATTAGAAAAAAGGATCTAGAATTTTTCTTAAAAGACAAAACATTTGGCCATTGGTTCTTACTTAAACCAATGGACCCATTATTTTCAGCCATTAAATCTATTTTAAAGAAAATAAAGTCCTCTCCACCTATCTTGGCCCCTCCCCTCCTTTGCATATAGGTACATGCGCACCGCATGCCTCCTCCCTCCACCGACTCTCGATCCCCTCCTCTCCCCTTCCCCTTCCCTCCCTTTTCTATTTTCGAGCTAGCAACGTAATATAAAAACAATCAATAGTTAGATAGTTAAATGTCCATAATTTATAAGAAATATATATGTATATATATGGTTCTAATTTTTTTGAACCATTGTTTTATTTATAATTAATTAAACCAATAATTCAAGATCCATATTTTCCATGTTTGTTATATAAGAAATACAAGGCATTGGTTGGACATACTCCTATCCGTTTACACAACAACCAAATAGCAATGAAACAATAATAAAATTCACAACATCTATTATTTCATGGTAAATCATTCTGCCAATATGCATAACTAAATTAGTTCGACATTATCTAAAAAAATATAAATTCAACCATGAATAATATTTTCACATGAAAGAATAATTTATCTAGGGACCACACACCAACACTTTACATTCCAAATTACCATAAAAATTACAAAATAATTTGATAGCATAGGTATAGCTAAATTATGTTTACAATATCTAAGTAAAAAAAGAACAAATTCTTTTTTGAAATGAACAACACCAGACAATGCAAGTTTCTATTGATATAGAAAAAAAAAATAATATAAGACTATAGCCTTGGTAGACTGTAATCAAGAGAAAAGAAAAAAAACTATAGAAAAATATAAATTCAATCGGTTGAGCAACCACACCACGTACCGACAATGTCACCACACACCATCGAGGAAGGAACCTAGCACCGGGCCTGCTGCCGCTGTGCGAGACTAATTGCCGCCAGGCCTACAACGGAGCCACAAATGCACCGCCCATCGCTGACATCGCCAGACATCTGATCATAAAGAGGGAGAGGGTGCAAGAAAAGATGGATCAACTCGTCCCTCACACAGACCCGCTAGCATTGTGATACCCAAGAGAACCATCACAATCGAAGACATACTGCATGACGACGAAATAGGCAAAAACATGACATTCAAAGGCAACACCTTAAGGGAGGTCGTGACACCAAAAGTGCCATCAACAGCCATCTAAGGAACGCTGGACATGGTTTTACCTGAGACTCTTGCCAGGGGGAGAGAGGAACCTCAACAATGCCCCCAAGGGGATCATACCGCCCAAAAACATTGTTGTTGCTGGTCCGGTATAGTATGCTACCGACTAGGTTTTTGTCTGAAGCCTACCTGTCCCCCCTACCGTTGCAGCCCTATCGCTTCTTTTCCCTTACAGAGCCCCTCCTCGACACAGCCTCTAGCAACTATCGCCCTCCAACACCTTCGCTACGGCCACAGATGTCGTTGTACTCTAGCGGAAACAGAATTTTGATGGTATTGCTTGGTACTATGCTTAATTTGGTGGTATAGTTGCACAATTGTCTCTATTCAAAAACTATCATGTTTTCAAAACAATGATAATAAATAGTGGTGAAGGGGTTTACGTAAAGTCAGGGCAAAGTGGTTTATATTTAACAAAAATTTTAAATACGATACCTGCGCATATGTGCGGGCTTCCTTTCTAGTTCTAGAAATGATCCTAAACTCCAAACCTGTCATGATCATGACATCTCAGATGATGGTAATTTTTTTCAGAACTCTCTGGACTTCCTCTCAATTTTCAGATCAATCTTCTAAGAAAAGTGTGCGCATGATGTAACATCCAAGACCGTCAATGGCATGGCCATATTGTCAGTCTTATCTCAAAGAAATTCATAAGTAGGAGGGCTGAGAGAGTAGACTTGTTTAATTGCAACCAATCCTAGTTCCTACTAATTAGGGACCGGGGCGAGTCGGCCCGCGGGTAATCCATAGACGGTTTTAATTCAACTTAAATAAACTAAGTTTTATTTTTAACATTTTAAAAATAAAACTTAGTTTATTTAATTAAACTAGAACCAACCATGAATTATTCGTGGGCCGACCTGCTCCCATCCCTACTGCTAATGCTGAACCAACACAAAAACAAGAACAGAATTGGAGGCTAGGCCAATAAACAAATTTGTTTCATTCGAAGTCACCTAGCCTAGCCACCGCCTCCAACACAATAGGATAATTGGCCTAGCTAGTTAGGCAGGGGACTTATTTATTAATATATTTTCGACCAACCGAACATGCCCTCAAATTTTGTGGAGGAAAAAGAAACTATAGCCATCATGCAAGAAGTTTCTTGGGTTGTGTTATCAAACTCGAAGAAGTAACTCAGATAGGCATGAAAATTTTCACCAGATCGAATATTGGAGTATGGCATCATACCAAACGTACCAATACTGTAGAATTTCAAAACATAAATTTAGTATGCACATTTAATACAAGATGAGCCTGTTCATGACCTACACATTTGAAGTGTTTTTCTTTTGTTAAGTTATATCAGAATAATTTAGAGTTTGAATCCAGAGAAAGCCACATGGTATAGTTGGACTTAGTCCCACACCGGATATTAATTATCTATGATATGAAAGAGCACAACACCGGTAGTTCTCGCCCATCATTTTGTATGCCTCTAATTGCCTATGACCTTCGCTGTGGCACTAGTTAAACCTGCATGTGTAGCAAGCCCAATTAGAACTGGGCCTATCTAGACTTCCACGGTAGCGTCTTGGGGGCTTGCTCGCGCCGATATATTAAACTACTGAGTCATTAGGGGGTAACATCTGGAACGATTCCACCCATTAGAGATGGTGGGCCGGTTTAGAGGAATGGAAGGGTGGTTATTGGTTAAGAAACAATTGTCAGCGTACTAGGTATGAGATACCCTATAGATGTATGCATATTTGACGAGAATACCATGTATCATGTCTTATACGAAAACAAATTCCTAATACGGGATAGAAACCTAAACAGATAAGAAATCTGGCATATACCATGAAAGGACTACCAAGAATGATCTAGCGATGAGCAAGACTGTCCGGCCATATTCTATTACAATTACTGTATTCTACTTGGATAAGAGGATATCTGAGAATATAAATACAACGCCTTTTAGGATGGGAGATGTAAGAGCATCTCCAGTGATAGCCCATATTTTAGAGCCCCAAAGGTTAAATGGAGGTTGCCCTCATTTTCTTTGGACCCTAAAAATGCCCCGAACTCCAGCAACAGCCCCCATTTCTCAGCCTCTATTTTTTGTATTGTATTTCACCGTTACTATATTATATGCCTAGTTTAACACTATAATAATTGAAACATAAATATTTACAACATAGCAACCATGCTCATTTGACCTGACTACCCATCTTCTTCCCCTCTCTCTCTTCTCTCTCTTCCCGCATTAATCTGGTAGAGAAAGTAGCGAGCAGGAGCGCAGCGGGCCCGTGGTTGGCCGAGTGTGCCGTGCGGCAGATGGCGGAGAGCGCTGGGCAAGCACGGGGAGGCAGCGGCCGGTGGCCTGTCAAGCACGGAGGACAGGTAGGGTTCTCACCTTTTTCTCTTCCAATCTTCCTCCTAGATGTGAAGGTGCGTGAACGTGGGTGGGGAATTATCGTAGGCACCAAAAAAACTGACAATAGGGGTTGTGGTATAGAGCCCTCGGGACTGGGGGCTTGGAGGAAAGATTTAAGAGCCTCCTCATTTTGGGGGCCCTATTAGGGTCCCTGCTGGATCTATTTTTTTTGCCTCACCACCCAAAAACTGTTTAGAAGCTGTGTTTAGGGTCTCTGCTAGAGATGCTCTAATGCCCAGAATTTCACAACCAGAATTCTGAATATTTTGTGTATTAAATCTTTATCCAGAAAAGTTATGGTACACAAATACCAAATTGCCATACAGAGTACGTCTTACAAATAGAATAAAATTGTCTTACAAAAATACAGCGAAAAACGATAAAGATAAATAAGCTAAGTCGCGCAGAGGCTTCCACTCCACAGGCATCTTGATGATGGACCAAGCCTATTCCTCTTGACGGTCCTCGTCGGAGTAGAACTTCATCTCTGAGAGGGGAAAAGGGAGCAAGATTGAGTACCACCCATAATACTCAACAAGTTACACTCGTAAATATGCACAATGCATGGGAGACAAGGAAATGCTTCGGGTTCATTTGCATACAGCGGTTGCGAATAGTTGTAGTTTGGAAACAGGTAAAAAGGTTGTTAAATTAAGCAATATTAAATCACCACGGATCAACGCTACACCATGTTGGCCAGGTCCAAACCATCCATCCTACTTCTATACAATATTTTAAGTTAATTTATTATAGTGAGACTAATCACGGTGAGTCTTGACCAAATCCCCATAACCGTGGACACGGCTATTTGAATAATTTTTAACTCTGGCCAGAGGTGTATAACTGTACCCACAAGACACAATCCGACACACGTTCTCATGTGCTAGCATGCCACCATGACACTCCGCGAAGAGGCTGTGACAGGACCGTTCACGCAACTCCTCACCAACCATCCATACCACGCTGAGGTTGCACCTGCTGATAGGGCACGCCGTGTTGGCCAGGCTACCCCCTTGCGCCACGACGGATTCGGAAGCCGATCAACCCGATAACCGAGCCGACCAAACTCCATCACACCCATCCTCACCAAACAGTGCCTAGGAGAGGGAGAAGCTACACTACAAGCCCAGCCGTCGCCCACGCTGGTGTGTGGTATGCACGGAAAACTGCTCAAGGGGTTCCTGCTAACTGGTCCTTAATTGTCATGGGTGCGACTAGCAAAATCATGCACCCACAACCTACCATTAAAGTCATATTTTAGTTGTGTGATTATCCATGACCAAATTTCCATCACCTCGACCCAAGGTCGATCATAAATGTTATAATAAGTAATTAATCCCCAAGGTGAGCTAGTTCATTCTAAGCAAGGCTAAGCAAACTTAAGAACATATTCTAGTCATATTGTTACCCAGGTTACAAAGGAATATGGGTTCATCAAACTACGGTCATCAACTATATATATAGGTCATATCCTAGAACCACATAAAATACTAAAACATGCATGTTTATTTAAATAAAACAAAGCATTTGGCATAAATTAGGTATAAAATAATCAAGAATACGATGTAACTTGCCTTCCTCTGGCTCTGCAACTTCTGTAACAACTTCGAAGTACACAGGAGAGTCGGAAATGTCGGGCTTTAAGCCACCCAATGCATAAACAATAAAAGCAGTACATAAGAACACCGAAACGAGAGCTAAAACCAATTTTAATGGATTCTTGACTTTTTTGGATTTAATGAAATTTGAATGGAATTAATCGGAGCTCGTATGAATTAGTTATGAATTTTCAAAGATTCCCTGTGTTTTTACTATACAAAAGTAAACCCTTAATGAGTTATTGCGCATTAAACAAGGATTAATGGCGTCAGTCGACCACGGGGCTGGCGACGACAGGCGGGACCCACGGGTCAGAGACTCAAGACGGGGGCGCACGGTGGACCAAGCCCATGCGCAGCCCGGCGCGAGTACACCACGTGGCGGGCGACGTGGACACCACGTCGGCGGCTTCACCGACACGGCGCCGACGTAGTAGGGACGTGGGCGCCCACAACGGGCGCTGCGCGGACGGCCCCAATCTGCTGAGACCGACCGGACGGCTGAGGCCGAATGGGACTGCGCCCTGCCGGCACGTGCGGCCCGATGGTCACCGCTGGCGACCATCAGACACGGCGGAGGGCGGCGAAATGCGGCGGAGGCAAAGGGGGATCAATTGGGCGCCTCACCGAGTGTTCGCGATGACCGGAGGACGGCAAATGGCGGCGAGAAGAGGTGATTGGTGACGGTGGTGCTTCAGGACGACGGTGCCGATGGGGTTCCGGTGGTGCAAAGCGGTGACGGAGGCACGTACGAGGTTTGGGAGACCCTGGCGAAGGTGCAGAACAAGTTAGGAAAGGAAAAGACAGAGCGGGTCGGCGGAATTCCTAGGCCGAAGGCCGGCGGCGGCACCTACCGAGGACTCGCGATGATGGGATTGGGGTTCCGACAGCAGTGAGGCTCGCGAGGATGGTGGCCTAGGTGCTCCGGCGTGCGGCGAAGCTAGCGGAGGCTAGTGCGGTAGCCGCCGGCGACTACAGCGGCGACGGTGCTTTGCTGGTGACGGCGGAAGGCGGCGGCGTTTCTGGTTTGCGGTGCGCACAGGGTTTGGGAGCTCGGCAAGCGGCGGCAAATGAGGGGAAAGGAAGTGCGGAGCACGGGGAGGGTTTTTATGCACTCGGTTCCGGGAGATCGTGGCCGTGGCGAGCGGATTTCACGAAAAGGTAGGGCGGCGGCGGTGGCGGGGTGGGCACAAATCGCACAGGGGCATGCGCGAGAGGGGTGGAGGACGTGGGAGAGTGGCGCGGGGATGCGGTCCACGTATTTCGAACTAAGGGCGGAGGTGGGATTAGGGGGCAACGGGCGGGAATCCGATGGCAGGGCGGCTCGATCCCCTCCGGCCGAATCGGCCAAAGGTTAGGGATGAACCCAACATGTGGGCCCCGGTCCCACATGTCGGTGGGAGAGAGTGAGAGGGCGAGGTGTGAGGCTGACAGGCGGGCCCCGGCGGTCACAGAGAGAGGGGAAGGGAGGCGCGGGGCTGACGGGCCGCGCGAGTAGGCCATGTAGAGAGTGGGCTGCGGCTCGGGAGAGAAAGGAAAAGAGAAAAAGAGAGAAGGAGAAAAGAAAAAGGAAAATGATTTTCCATGAGGTTTTTAATCCCGATAACGCATTCCGATTTATTAAAAATGCTTCCAATGCTCTAAAAATTCTAGTAAAAATCCTATTAATATATTTTGGCAAGGGGAATACAAGAAAAATTTTCCCAGCCATGATGGATTATTATTTAATGTTTTTACCATTAATTATTTTCTCCTGACTTAATAAATATTTTCTTTTGGCAATTTATTGAATATATTTTTGTGTGGCTTTGTTAAGGGGAAAACTCAGGGTGTGACAGGAGATGAATTGAACTCATGGCAACCCAAGGCAAGCCGCCACATCCAATCTCATCGAATCAACATCCAAGGAAGCCGACAATGGCTAGTTGACGACCATCTCACCATGGCTTTACGCTGACATAGTTGTATAGGTTAGACTAGGGTTTTCACACCATACTTTATAGTCATGAGATTGATATAGTAAAACACCACCCTACGGCCAAACAGGAGTAGGCTATTACCTACCAAAGGCTCTAACCTGTATACAAATCCATGTCTCTCTTGCTCTCGCTACAGTTTCGTACCAAAGGCTCTAACCTGTATACAAATCCATGTCTCTCTTGCTCTCGCTACAGTTTCGTTTGCATTCTTATATCAGCTTTATCCTACACTACTACGAAAATGGTTTTTTTAGGTGGGCAAAATTGATTAATAGAGGCGGTTCAGGCACCCTCCTCTAACAAAAGGCTATAGCAATCGGAAATTTTTACTGGTGGAACTATTTCATAGGCGACTAGGTTAAGAGACCCACTTGGACAAATGGATTTCAGACAAAAAAAAAAAGGAATAATGTTTCACTACTTCAGCAAGCAGATCTCCACCAAGCAGCAACAAGTTGTTTTAATAACAGACTAGAGCTCCAAAATAGCATCAAGCACATTCACACATTTACATGGATCAAAGTCCATTCATACATCAAGCAATTTGACAGATTAGAATCCATTTATACAGATCAAGGTCAAAAGTTCGAAGTCCATTTATACAGATCGAGCTACACGAGCTTGTATGCACCGGTAGTCGATGCTGTCCTCCAATGGAGCCATGGATGTTCGACACCGTGCGAGCCGCCGTTGTCGTCACCGAGCTGCTCCCGAGGCAGGGCGAGCCAATCTGCCACTCCCGAGCCCGCGGGAGGTCGCAGAGCCGCCATCCTCACCATGGTAGTGGAGGAAGAAGGGGAAGGAAGCAGGGCTAGCGGATCTCCCGTTCTTGAGGCCGTCGGCGGCAGATCCACCACTCTCGAGCTGTTGAGAGGCCGCATTCATCAGGGCCCCCGCCGAGTCTTGCTGGCGGTAGATCTGCCTCTCCTGAGCCCGCGGGAGGCCGCCCACATCGCCACCACTTACGGAGCCCCGCCGGTGGTGGATCCGTCGCTCCCGAGGCTGCCGCCGGCGGATCTGATGCTCCCAAGCTCCCGCGGACATCATCACCGGCTGCTGGGCCCCGCTGGCACCGTGGCTGCGGGCGTGGTCGACGGCGGCACTTGGGGGGGGGGGGGGGCTTAGGTGGTGTTCGAAATATCAAAATAAAAAATATTATTAGCGTGTGATTAATTAAGTATTAACTATTAAAAAGTTAAAAAATGAATCTATTTGATTATTTTAGAGATACTTTCATATAAATTTTTTTTGCAAAAATACACCGTTTAGCATTTTGAAAAGCGTGCTCACAAAAAACGAGAAAAGAAGCTGCTTAAATAAGTGGGAAAGAATAGGGCCTTAGTTACGCGCGCCCTCCTCGGCCGGCCTATCGCCTTACTTCTATTTTTTTTATAGGCAGTCCTCTTAATATATCTGTTTCTAAAAATTAATTTTTACAGATGGGTTTAAATAATAGGACCTCTTTTCATTATTACAAGTGAGAATGTTTATAGCCCATCTGTAGAAATGATACCTAAGTATTGAAAAAATTTATTTGTAGTAGTGCTATATATAAAATACACTGTATATACAATAATATTGTAGCCAGAATTTTATCCATCGAAATCAATACACTACAAAAATACAGATAACCCTAACGGTTTATCACTAAGAGAAGAGCTATCCCTAGGCATGTGTGCACGGTGCGAGTGCATATGGCCCTCAAATCCCAGGGCTTCCTAACTGGCCGAGTACCTTTTATAGTTGGCCTTTGTTTTTATTCACTGCAGCCTAGTTTCAGCCGCTGAAAATAGTCGACACAAGAATTTGCAGATTGCTTTGTTTATCAATCACTTTCACTTTGTTCCCCGATCGGCAATCGATTTGTTTCTCTCTCGGTCGCTCGCTGTATCTCTTAACGGCGCCCCTTGTAGGTGTGCACACTGCACAAACTCGAATGACATCTAGCTCCTAGGTTGAGATCAGGGCATAAGGCCGTCACTAAGCGACATAACCATCGGACATCAAAGACCACTCTGTCAGGTTTAGGTGTGTCCAAGCCCTAAAGCCAACCCTCCAAGTCAATGGCCAAACTCTAAGCCCTTCTTGCTAATATTTTATTAAATTTAGGCCTATTTTTAGAGTTTCGCTCAGGGCCCTGAAATTTTTTGGGAAGGCCCTGCCTATAGAGCCGTTTGATCTCTAACTATTCTATAGAGAAAAACTGTTTGAGATATAGCTTCGCGCATTTTACCATTAGTGATACCTGCTAATGCTTTGTAATGGTTCATAATATCAAACCATTATAGATTTTAAGCATAACAGTTTAAGATTTTGAACCATGAGAGATCCACCGTTTGACTAACAGTTCGAGACTACCAATCGTTGCAAGCCCCCCCACTGCTACTTGATCAAACTAGTTTAAAAAAAAATCATAATTTGAGTCACTCAAGTCCCGACCCTTAAAGCCCTGTTCGTTCCAGCTTATTTGTCCAGCTTATTTTTTTCGTTTTCCGCTCTCCACCACCGGGGCCTCTTAATCAATTATGTGCAATTAGCTCTCGATTCGAATATTGAGCAAATGAAACTTTAACAAAACATAAATTCCAATAGTTCTATAAAAAACTACATTCCAAAAACAAGAAGTTTGAAAATAATACAGAATTCATCTAAAAAATAAAATAATACAAAATTTGCCGCTGCGTAATGTCCGTACGTTTTCAAACACAGAATTCATCTAAAAAAAGAAAATAATACAAAATTTGCCGCTGCGTAATGTCCGTGCGTGCATTCATGCAACCGGCCGAAATCGATCGGCGAATCATGGGCCGGCCCACTAGCGTTTCATCTCCTCCGACGACCGGAGCACTCCGCCGCCGGCCACCGGGTCCTCCAACACCACCGCGTACCTACCAACGCCACCACCACCTCCTCTGAGGAAGCCATTGCCCCGGCCAGACGGTCCGCCGCCGGCGGCAGCGTCCGCCACCGCGGCGGCGCGCGCGGCCGCGGAGTCCTTCCCGGTGAGCCTCTGCACGACGTCCTTGAAGCTCGCCTCGTCCGCGCTCACCTCCGTCGTCACGATGTGCGTCACCTTTACCACCTCGTGCCTCCTCTTCGCCGCCGCCGCCCTCGACTCCCCGCCATCGCCGCCGCCGCCTTTTGGTCGGCTTCCCATCAACGACGCCACTATCTTTAATTAGCTCCTAGCTGCAGCTAATTCTTTGCTGCCGCTGCGATGATCTAGTAACACTCCGTACTGAGCCGGCTTGATTACTGATTAGCTGCGTGAGCTAGCTAGCTCTCAAAGGAGAGCGAGCTAGAGCGACAGAGACTCGAGGAAGGAAAGGTCGCAGCGTGCGAGGAGGAAGAAGAAGAAGAAGAAGAAGCGGCGTTGAACGAAGAACAGGAATTGTCCATGGTCGTCTCCGGCATAATCTTTGCAGATCGATTAGCAAATTATGAAAGATGAGCTCCCGAAAGCTCGGAAATTTCACAACACCTGAATATTCTGGGCCTGAATCCGACGAGGCTGGCCTGCTTGCTGCTGCTGCTCTCTCTCTCTCTCTCTGTGTGGGGTCCTGGCTATCGATCAAGTCATGGGTCTCACTGAAAAGAAAAGTTTTATATGGGTCACGAGGACGCAGCGATTTTTTTTCTTAATTAACAACGTGTACATCAAATCTGTGCTTCTGTGTTTGTAGGAGTTGTAGATGACACCATATGCCAAAACCTTTTTTGAATATTTTTTTAACTACTTAAATAACGAGTAAGAAATTTCTTATACATGTCCTTTGGAATGCACGAATTTTACATAATTAGAAATTAGTTTACAGCTTTTTCACTTTATTGCCAAAATAATCCTATTAATTTTTGGCATTGCTAAATTTTGGTAGAACAACAAACTCAACAGGATTTTGCCACTGCAACCTTACCAAACTCTACCAAAACTTAATAATTTCGGAACCTTCCACTCACAACAGCGCACCAAAATTTGGTAAAGCATCAGACCAAACAACACCTTCACATTTTTGACCTTGCCAAAATTTGACATTTTCAATCTTTGGCTTTACCAAATGATAAAGTTTATTTTGGTAAGGAAGTGAACAGACTCTTAATTCCCTACAATTTTTTTTTAAAAAAATTCTCAACATGGAGTCCTAAGCGCTTATAATGGTTTCCCTGCGATGCCATTTCGCAATTGGACAGGACCATACAGCCCACGTGAGGGTATCATGTCCGCATTACCTTTTCTGCCGCCAAGTTCCAAACGTCACGTAGTACTTTACCAGAGATTCAGGAAGGAGTAGGACATGTGAATGCACTCTGTTGATTGGAATTAAGCCAAGCGATTGAGGCCATGTGTAAGGGAGCTGGAGGGGCTCTGAGAAACAACCGATGAGTATTAAGCTATTGAGAATGTAGAGGAGGTAGGATTACCCAGATTTTAGATACTACTTTATTTTCTAGATTATATAGCTATTGAGTCTTAGAATTTGGGATGAGAATCTAAATTGAAGATTTTAGGAGTAGTTGTAGTTGCTAAAAGCTTTCTAAACAGGGCTTCGATGCAACCTGAATTCTTCTTCAGCCATGTAATCAATCCATTCGAACCATTTTTTTCATAATAAAAATCAATCTAGCCTCTGCATCTGAATGTATCTGGCCTAAATAACGAGTAGCATTTTCATTATCTAAAAGGACATGAGTAGCATTTTGGCCGGCATTGCGAAGAATACAATCTGATTCTCGCACTCACCTGGCCATCCCTGTCCAATAATGCTTAGGCCATCTATCAGAAAATTCCCCTTTGTTCATCCACTATATAGCGTTGCTAAAGTTAGCGAACACATAGGAAAAGGCTACCTCGGCTATGACAACGGCGGCATCGCAATGCAATGGCTTATCGTCGGCCTGATAATGCTTTAGTTTCCTTGTTGGATATGCATCATGCATTTTGCATCTGCAAGCCTGAAAGTTGTCAACCACATATGCTAGCTCCTCCCACCGATCCATATAATCCACACCTAGATGGGATGGGTCGGCCCGTAGGTAATTGGTAGCCGGCTTTAGTTTAACTAAATAAACTAAGTTTTATTTTTCTTAGGATGATGATATGTGTATTACAACTTACATCTCATATTTTTTAATTTTTAATTACTATTTAATAGATTGGAAGCACCTAAAACTAATTTAAACATCAAAATTTTAAGTTCAAGCAAGTAATCATAAAGAATTAAAAATATTTTTAAACTTTGATAATAGTGTCATCTATGGCTCTATAAATTGCGCTTTCCATTCACTTGTGATTTTGGAGCAAAATGCGTGTATTTTGGTTTATCATTTTGGAGCAAATTCCACACAGCAAATTGACAAATTCCACAAGCCTGCAATTAAATGCAAAGACTTACTTCGATAGTAACTTAGCTTTTTTAGATAATAGAAATGGTTTATATCTCTGGCTTATGCCGATAGGCACATAGTCAATAAGATTTGTTATCAATAGAAAAACTATAAGTGATGGGACAAATCCCTAATTTCTCGTAAAAGATGACCAGCTGAATTAAAAGCTAAAACAAATCACATGTATTCTAGCAAGTAATTCTACAGATACTTCGCCATTCAAATAAAAGACCCTTGACTAGCAATTTTAAGAGTATAGCACCATATATGTAGTTATACTGCTAGCTGTATACATATGCGTAGTTATGTACATGTCTTGCATCAGTGTAAATGGGGTCAGTATTCATCACTTTTGCCGAGACGGAGATAGAAAGGGAGAGAGAGATTCCACATACTAACTAGCTAGGCACAGCAAAGTGTGTAAAGGTCGGCAATATAAACCGTCCAGATGCAGAGAAGCTTGCACAGCTACCTATCAGATGATTGGTTTGCTTGTTTTGTCAGCCTCTCTAGATAGCAGGAGATAGCCTGCTTGTGTTGCTAGCTAGCTAGCCATCTGTGCTTGTGTGAGCTAAGGTTTGACATGGCCGGCAGCGGCAGGGACCCTCTTGTGGTTAGGAGGATTGTGGGCGACGTGCTGGACCCATTCGTCCGGATCGCCAACCTCAGGGTCAGGCGGTCAGCTACGGTCCAATGTCTGCGAGCTCAAGCCGTCCATGGTGACCCACCAGCCCAAGGTCGAGGTCGGCGTCACTGACATGAGGACATTCTACACCCTCGTATGTATCTTTTTTAAGATAATAGAGACGATTTATATTTTCGGTTTCTGCTGTAAGACAACAAATAAATTTGATTAAAAAAGATATAGGGTGATGGAGCAAACTCTCAACTTCTTTGTATGTATTATATACATATATTTGGTCCTGTGTATCTGTAGATTGGTCACTGATATTCCTAATACTACTGGAGCAACATTTGATCAGTACAGTACAGTACATAGGTTGAAATTGATAGAAATAAAACAGAAGAATCAGTAGTATACTAGTGAGAGTACTGTACTGACTAAATGTTGCTCCAGTAGTATGAGAAATATCAGTGACCAACCTACAGATACACAGGACCAAATATATGTATATAATACATACAAAGAAGTTGAGAGTTTGCTCCATCACCTTATATCTTTTTTTATTAAATTTATTTGTTGTCTTACAGCAGAAACCGAAAATATAAATCGTCTCTATTATCTTAAAAAAGATACATACGAGGGTGTAGAATGTCCTCATGTCAGTGACGCCGACCTCGACCTTGGGCTGGTGGGTCACCATGGACGGCTTGAGCTCGCAGACATTGGACCGTAGCTGACCGCCTGACCCTGAGGTTGGCGATCCGGACGAATGGGTCCAGCACGTCGCCCACAATCCTCCTAACCACAAGAGGGTCCCTGCCGCTGCCGGCCATGTCAAACCTTAGCTCACACAAGCACAGATGGCTAGCTAGCTAGCAACACAAGCGGGCTATCTCCTGCTATCTAGAGAGGCTGACAAAACAAGCAAACCAATCATCTGATAGGTAGCTGTGCAAGCTTCTCTGCATCTGGACGGTTTATATTGCCGACCTTTACACACTTTGCTGTGCCTAGCTAGTTAGTATGTGGAATCTCTCTCCCCCTTTCTATCTCCGTGTCGGCAAAAGTGATGAATACTGACCCCATTTACACTGATGCAAGACATGTACATAACTACGTATATGTATACAGCTAGCAGTATAACTACATATATGGTGCTATACTCTTAAAATTGCTTAGTCAAGGGTCTTTTATTTGAATGGCGAAGTATATGTAGAATTACTTGCTAGAATATATGTGATTTGTCTTAGTTTTTAATTCAGCTAGTCATCTTTTACGAGGAGTTAGGGACTTGTCCCATCACTTATAGTTTTCCTATCGACAACAAATCTTATTGACTATGTGCCTGTCGGCATAGACCAGAGATATAAACCATTTGTATTATCTAAAAAGCTAACAATATAATGGTCTGCTAAGTTACTATCCGACTAGATCAAACTGATCGACTATGCAGCTACGCCCGATTAAACCGTTGTTCTACAACGATACAGATCTATATCAAAATAATGATCATCCCGATCTATACGAGCATCGCCCGATTTCGACGGTCATCACACAATCTACTACGACAAGTTAGACTCATTGAGTCCGAGGACTCTACAATCAACCAAGATGTGAGGCCATCAACCACACCGTTGGTGGGCAACTAGGAGGAGAAAGTGATGACAAAAACAACAGATGTGCTACGTGCCGGACAAAGCCTACTATCAAGAAATATTCGTAGACATGGATCTTCCACAAGCGTGGGAACCAAGGTATTTAGTAGATTGTTTGTTTTACAGATTAATCTACTAATTCATAGATACATCCGGCATGTATCTACAAAGATACGCAATATTTTGCATACATACTTTCATATCCAAACTCTCCGACTAGAGAGAGTAATTTATTTTTCCAAATCAATAATTTGCTTTGTTTACCTAGAGCATGTGTTTATACAATATTTATTTTGCGAGCTCACATCATGTCAGGCCGACTACGGTCTAACCTCCGGGGCTTGCTCTAGTCTACTTTATGTATAAATTATGCTTGTTTATGGTAAATATAGTACCCAATATTTGATCTGAATCTGCTAGCTATGTCCTGACAAAACTAGAAGATTTACAGAAACCACGCGAGTTCCTACTTGACGGATGTTTATTATATTTTCTTCCTTTTAAATATCATATTTTTAGGAAATTATTCAAGCACTTGCTTGACACTGAGCATCTGAGTATTTTGCTACTTATCCATCATCCATCCCGACTACTCCTGATCGGACATGGTTGGAACATGGATAAAAGGAGGTGCTCCGCTTGCAAACGGGGGGGTCCAAGGTTCTGCTTATGCTATGTACCATGATGACTAAAGTAGAGACCTCGAACAGTGATGGCACATCGGATGATATCTCGCAAAAGTTACCGGCTTGGTCACCCGGTATGTTTGATGAGGCGTTGTCCATGCCATCCGTCTTGACTGGTCGAAACCGACCAGTCGAACTATGGGTGAAGGAGGCGCTCCGTTTGTAAATGGAGGGCTCAAGGCGCTGCCCATGGCATCTAGAACAATGATACAGGTAGAGATCTTGAACAACGATGACATATAGCATGTCATCGTCTGCCAAAGGAGGCATACGTGGAAGACAGACAATAAAATCGGGAAGACATTTCCGACAAAAAGCTTGAAGTAAACCACAATCCTCCGATATGCTTGTGAGTTGGTAAAACAAATGCGAACCGTGTTGGTCACATGGGATGCGCATCAAGTTGCCAGTCTGAGCACTCATGCAAGTGGTTGGGACCTAACTAGTCGGGCGTAGTGGTCCTACCACCCAGACCAGTGTTCGAGACCCGATTGCGTCGCTGGTTTTCACGGAACCAGTTGGTTGTAGCGGTCTTACCACCCAGACAGTGGTCGAGACCCAACTGCGTCGCTGGTCTTCACAGAACCAGTAGGGCATAGTGGTCCTACCACCCAGACATGTGGTCGAGACCCGACTGCGCCGCTGGTCTTGACGGGACCAATAGGGCATAGCGGTCCTACCACCCATATAAATCAGTCTAGGTCAAGCACTTAGCCATTCAAATTGACTATTTCTTCGTCACAAGATTTTACTCGGCCCGAGCAGCTGCTTACACTACCAAGATTGTGGATGAAAGACATCAGACAATCAAAGTATATCGGTAATTCTTATATCTCTTTCCTACTCAGACTGTCTACTCATTAACTGCATTTATGAGAAACATTTCTAGATTTTAGTTTATGTTACTCCTGAGCATCGCTCGGGGGCTTGTTATTGAACAAATTGTTCTGCACAGTTGATTTTAGGAAAATCAAATAACGGAACAACCGATCTGGTGACCATACCGAGTAAGGTGAAGACTAGTTGGAAGAACTTCTTTGGTCGATGTCCTATCTCGACCAATTAAAGCTCAGACTGACAACTCCACAACTCGATTACAAGACATATACTGGTCCAAACAAGCCTACTAGTCGAAACTATTTCGATTAGACGTGTGCCCGATCAGTAATTTCAAACCTCATCATGTACAAGAAAGAATAAAAAGACAGAGTCAAGTTGAAAATTGTCCGTTGGTCAAAATTCCAAATGAGACCCATGACAGTAGCTCTGAAATATGATCACATGACATGTAAACACTGGACAACCCACGCAAGGTGACCACGTGTGCTGCTCCACATTACATGATGCCACCAAGCTCTTCGTCTCTATCACAAACAACAAATTTGGGCTCGCACACTTGCCGAAGGTGACAACGTTCTAAAAAAGGTGAAGACATAAGTTGATATCAACAAGTTCTCACCTAAAGTGAGAAGGTCTCAACAAGGTAGTCCTAGTACTCTAGCCAGACGCGTACAGGATAGCTGACAAAGAAATGCAACATATCTATAAGTTTTTACATATATCATGTAGTGTACCTTGCTATTTCCTATGTCAGCAAATATATTTTCCCAATGTTCGTGCTTTTTGACTACTCACATGCTAGATATCTCTCTAAATTACCTGAGTAGTCAAGGGTTATGTAGCTTTCATACTGTCAAATTATGGGATATGTATATATTGTCCGAGTACTGGACAAGCTTGAAATTTTCTTGTTCTTAAACTGGTAAAGGGCATAACCTCAAATATCTCGTTCTGATTAAGTATAACCACGAGATATGATCCGGGAACACCCGGAATGCTTGAAGGGTTTGTGGTCGGAATGAGACATGTAAGGAAAACAACCTAATGCTGCTCGGAGCAAGAAAATGTAAAAGTTTGCCACCATGGACAAATTGCATCTGGGTACAAAGTTTTTATTACATGCTTAATATATGCATTTATTTGCTTACGTTCAATACCTTTGTTGAGCTACCCGACACTTCTCGGGGGCTTTAATGTTTGCTAACAAGATTATTCGAGTATTTCAGGTGAAAGAAAGAATAGACAAAATAAGTGGATACTCTGTCGAGATTTTATGCACACACTTAGACGGACGAAGTTCTGAACTCTGCTCAAACTTGATAGTTGGCTACATTGACAGACCGCTTGGACGAAAGGATCAAAGAAGTTGGACCTAGCCTAGTCGGTAGAACGCCGACTACGTTTATTTACTCCGACAAGGTTGACTCCTCGTAGCAATTGGATTAGCTGACATCTTCATTTGAGTAGAGTTTAGGGGTACTGTCAGTGTACTAAATATGGGATATCACACAGACATGCACATACCTTAGTGGAGAACAACATACAAAGTTCTATACGGAAACAAACCTTATACATATGGATAGAGTCCGGAGAAGATAAGAAAGGAGTCCTTGATAAAAAAGGAACACAGAGTCCTACTTAGGCTCTACCAGGACTGCTCGGATTTGTATCGTAATATGCTTCCCTGGTTCTACTTGGACAAGGGGGCATCCGAGGATATAAATACAAGACCCCCATGAGGGGAGGGATAAGCCAAGATAGGCCAACAGAACCCAAGGAGAAACAACACAAGCCACCCGCCAATCTCATGGAGTCACCATTGGAGGAGCCTGACGATGACTAGCCACCGATTACCATACCCTAGCTCTACGCCGACATACTAGCAGAGTAGATTAGGGTTTCTTTCTCATACTTTGTACTCATGAGATTGATATAGTGAAAAATATCGGTCTCCCGGCCAAACTGGAATTGGGCTATTACCCATCTTGGGGGCCTAAATCAGTATAAAAATCACTGTCTCCTTGCATATTCGTTTGTATCTTCATATCAGCCTTACCCTACGTGCTAACATACACCGTATTGTCGATGTTTTATATCAGCTGTATTGAATATGGGGCTATGTATCGGACCTAAACTCGATGGATTCGAAAGAATATGAGGAATTATACTGGTTCAGACCCTCGGTGTGAGGTAATAGCCTACTTTAAGTTGTGGTGTATTGTTTTCGCTGTATTCTCTGGTGAGATTCGTTATATCTGTTGTCTACCCCTGGGGGCTCCCTTCCTCTCCTTTTGTACTGGAGAGACGAGCGTTATAGAGTAGGAAACCCAGTTGGATATGACTCAGGGTATTCCTTATCTGTATATAGATAGTCCGGCTAGGATTATATCCCTCTCCTTGTCGTGCAAGGTA
This sequence comes from Oryza meyeriana var. granulata, assembly GCA_003991445.1. Lineage (NCBI taxonomy): Eukaryota > Viridiplantae > Streptophyta > Magnoliopsida > Poales > Poaceae > Oryza > Oryza meyeriana. The sequence continues at coordinate 35,780 of RYFJ01002458.1, forward strand.
ACATGAAACCGAGTTCTACTTTATTTCTAATTGTATTATCCTGCCCACCCTCTATCCGAGTGGCAGTATTTGCCTTTCGTAAGGTATCCGGGGCCCATGGCCACCACAGTAGCCCCTGAGACCTTCATAGTTGAGTCATATCTTGTGTCGAGTGCTCGTCCTCCACGGTGAAGAAATTACCGAGTGCTTTGCTCCAGAGTACTCATTGTTCGATTGCTTCTTCTCTCAAATCCTGCTTCATGTCAGCTGGCAACAGGCTATGAAGGGCTTCATGGAAATAAACGAATAGTGTGCACCGAATAGGCGCACCTATTAGGTGTAGCCCCTGACTTTTTGCTCAATTGTGAAATAATTAAACATAAAGTCAAAAATCTCCAACCTTTAAGTATTTCCTGAGTGATATATTTCTCAGAAATTGGTCTCTTCAACCAATTATTGACTGAAATTTTGCTCATGGCAATTTGGCTAAGCATGTAAGTCGTGTATCACTATGGACTCGAACCCAATGCGTGATGAGGTGTACTTGAGAGATACTTGCATCCCCAATTTTAATGGAGACTAGTTATTGATCCTTATAAGAATATATCCGCAATACCTGAAAATAATCAAGATATCCGAATGCATACACTCAGCTATAGGCTTAGCATGAAGTATATCTGATTATTTTAATCGGTTCTTGTAAAATAGTATTCGAGTTATGATCTTAACACAATCAGCTAGCGGCCCAATAGGACTTACTATTTAAGAACTCATATCTTTTGGCCCACTACTGAATAGGCTCGCCCAAGCCAACCAACCCAGTGCAACCCTTTAAGTAACGGGGAGAGAGGAAAGATTCTTCTTCTTCCCCAAATTGCGCACCCCTTCGGCTTCCAGCGACCGTGCCTTTTCATTTCCAAAAACTTCACGCTCTTCGCTACCAAGCTCGCCTAGGGTTTCTGCGCACCCAGCCTCAAGCTCCTCCATGCTTCTGCAACCCCACCCCCAAACCCACCAAGCCACACCCAGAAACCCTAGATCTGAGAAAATATCGGGCTTTGCCTCTGACTCTGCTCCATAGCCGATCGGCGAGTGGTAGACATCAGTGTCGTTGGCGTCCAGGCTGGCGCATCTGGTGCGGGAGGGGGCACTGCCAGCGAAGGAGTTGATTGGTTGGTGCACCGCCGAAGGTGAGACCATCCCCATGCCGAAGACCCACGAGGTGGTCGTCTTCGAGTCGTTTTTGTTCAGATGTCTCTCTCTTCCCTCTTGTGATTTCTTGCATGGCCTACTTAATTACTATCAGATTGAGCTAGTGCACCTCAACCCCAACTCCATCCTCTAGCTTTCCATCTTCGTTACTCTATGCGAAGCCTTTTCTGGCATCCTCCCCCACTTCAATCTCTTCAGATATTTCTACTGCCTCAAGCCACAGCTAAACAAGCATCAGCCCTAGGTAGTCGGGGGAGGGGGGGCGATCTTCAACTTCGCAATGAGTTGAAGAAGGTCTACATCACTCCCCCCCTTAAATCCTCTCTGAAGGGGTGGCATTGAGAGTGGTTTTACTGCTCCAATACTGCCCCTCCCCTTCTTTTTCTTTTTTTTTCAGCCACGCCCCCAAGGTACTCGAAAATTGGACCGCGCTACCAAATGATGAAGAAATGAAGCAAGTGCGTGTCTTCCTGAAGTTGCTGGTGGACCTAAAGAAAGATGGGCTGATCGAAATCTGGGTTGCCCGAGCATTCATTGCTTGGAGGATCCAGCCTCTAAAAGACCGTGTCCACCCCGGCTACGAGTACACTGTGAAGGACGATCCCACTCGGGAGAGCGCCAAGGTGATGAGCACGGATCAAACTGATGATACATTGTGCCGGTTCTTCACTAGCGGCATGTGTCGGAGGAGGGAACTCCAACCGCGGGGAGTCTGGGGACCCCCCTTTGAGGTTCGGCCAGGAGAGTGGTTCACAGGACGGCTGCGGCGTCTGGTTGATGGCATGCAAGGGAGACAGAAGAAATAGACAGGTTTGGACCGCGCGGAGGAGTAATGCCCTACTCCTGTGTGTATCTGCTATGTGGGAGATGAATGCGGTTTGTTCTTACAAGATGTTCTTGAGGGGTGCTCAGGAGCTAGCCCTCACTTGGGAACTCAGTCTCTCTCGCCGCTGAACTCAATCCTCCCCCCCTCGCCTGCTGGCATGGATCCTCCTTTTTTAGTCCAAGGGGAGTCCACAGTGCCCAGCACACATGCCAAGAGAAAGTTTTTCTAGGTACGATATGTCTTATCGCACGCACGCGGTCGCCTGCTGAGCCGCCCGGAGGCACGTCTAGTCGTCGCCTCGCTCGGTTGCTGCGGGCGGCTGGGTTATGAAGATGTGACAGCGCACGCCATCACTGCCAGAGCGTAGAAAACTAAAGCCCTCTTAGTCAAATATTCTCCAACTGCATAGGGAGCGGGCCCACGGGAGGCCATCATGAGAGTCCACGCAGGCGACAGGCACGACACGCCCCGTCGCCTCATCATTAATGTAGGTAGTTGGAGAGTTGATCCGCTCGAGTCAGGTTCGTGCCCGGGGCAGAGAGCTCATCGAGCCCTCCGCGCGCACAAGGCGCCGAGTTCCTCAGGGACCGAGACTGTCAGTCCCGGGCTTGGGAAGCGCGCCCCGGGCCTGGGAATGCCCCAGTATGTGCCCCGAGAACGCGACATGGGACCGAGCCTGTGGGTCCTGGGACCGGGGGGCGAGACCCGGGCCTGGGAATGTCCCCGGGCCACGGGCCCGAGGTGGATGCGAGCGGTCGTCGCGACGTGCCCAGGGAAGGTGCACTCAGGCCCGGCAGTGCTCGGGCCCTAGGCACTTAGTGGGAAGACTGCCGTAGCCGGCCGTCACTTGTGCAGAATGTGGGCCCCGGAGGAGCTGACGTGGCCGAAGATCCACGTGTCCCCGGGGTATGTGGGGCCCCCAGTCCCGTTTCGCCGACAGTGGCCCTTGGTCCTGTTGCTCGGCCGGGACCCACTTCGGGCAGGAACAGGACTACTTCTTGGGGAAACGAGGAGACGCGGGGCCCACCTGGTTTGCCATGAGGTGGTGGAGATTGGCGATTTGTTGCATACACTGGACTTGCTCCCCCAGCAAGTTCACGGAGTCCTGGTGAAGGGAGGAAAAGAACTCACCGCGCGGGTGGAGGAGTATGTTCTTGGGTGCTACCGGGCGCGGGACGCCGACTTCTCCCTGGCTCCGGTGCTCGAGGGATTCCCTGCCGAAGGGGAAGAGGAGGCACGGAAAGCCGTGGCCGACACCGCTGCAACGGTGGCGGGGTTCTTCGACCGGGGCGAGCACCTCGTGGGGCCGATGACCGACGAGTCCGAGGAAGAGGCCAGTCCCCTTCTGACACCGCCCATGGTCTGGTCCGAGGAAGACGAGTGACCTCCCCCTGTACGACGACATCTCCGGGCCTCCGCGCGTGCTTGCACTCTTTGCTTATTGTGTTGTTCCGGAAGTTGCTTATGTTTGCGCCCCGGGCCTCGGCGGCTGCGGTGTTTCTTTTCATTTTTTTTTGATTTTCGGGGCCCGGGAACGCTGAGTACCAGGCGCCATCCGCCGTGAACGGCCGTAGGGACCAAGTCCCCTTTCCGGGGCCTGGGGTAGATGCCTGCCCGGGAGCTCGATACGAGGGACCGCGAGCAACTGAGCGCGAGTCTTGCGGAAACGGTTGCGTCCGTCTTTCGGGCCCGGGGGCCCTCCATGCCCCCGAGCGCTACTGGCCCTGGGAGCGCAGCGAGGCCATGAGAAAAGATTGCTAGAAGAGAGAGAAAATACGAAAAATGCCCCGCGTGGGTTAGGTATGGCCGAAGTGCTAAGCTCGTGCCTTTTGACTCGCCGAGAGCCCCTCGGGAACCGAACTTGACAGTGCGCGGGGGTTGTTAGACAGCAGAGCACCCCGGCGCTTTGGCGTGGTCGGGGTGGAACTGGCCAGCGAGCACCACGCTACCCGCCCCAGGAATCTAGGTTGGCCCGACGAGGGGCTTCGCCAGAGACCCCGGGGCATCGACGGTGCCCGGGTCGCTGTCCACAACCCGGACATCTGGACCTCGGCAACCGGGGTAGCGCTAACCGGCGGCCCTCGTGCCAGCTCTGGCAATTCCGCTTTGCCCCCGGGCGAGGAGAACGAAACACGTGGCCATACAAACGGGGAAAGAATAGAAATTGAGCAATGTTTAAAGTCGGATAAGATTACGTATCTGGATGTTGAAAAGGGGGTGTGGCTCCGCGAGCACAATCCCGGGGCTAGAGCGCTGGAGCCCCCAGCGAGGTTTTGAAAAAAAGAACGGCGCGCGCCCCGAGCACCCTGCTTAAGCCTGCCGGGATGGGTCTAATCTGCACACGATGAACTGTGAGGGAACTTGGCTTGTTCCTTTGTCCATTCCATGCTACGAACCGTGACGTCTACCACCTCCCAAGGGCCTCTTTGTGGTCGCGACTGTGCGGAGGAAAAGATTACGCATCAGCACTTCGCCCCCTAACGCCCGCCTAGAAAGACAGCACGAGCCGGCGAAGCCAAGCCAGGCGGCGCCAACGTCGCCAACGGTCGGGGCCCTCCGGGCGCGGCACGTCGTAACGCCCAAAAACATTTTGTGAGCGACCCTGTGTCACGACTTTGGTCAACAGCGGGTAAAAATTGCCAGTCAACTGGCGAAATGCTGATCCATGAACACGAGCCGATTCCCGGGAAGGAAGTGCGCGTGGAAAGACCCCGCCTGTTTTGGGCCAGTTATTTAACTGATACGCCTATTAATTAGGCACGTGTTTTTAATCTTTAGCAGAAAAACCTGACTCTGCCGTTTCGCCGTCAGCGACATTTTTGTTTAGGGGCGTTTTTCTTATTATAATTCAGGAAATCCATGGTACGTGTCTCTACTAAGGACTCCAATGTGAACTCAGGGTCATAACTACGCACATAACCGCCCGGGGGACCCCCGTGTACAAACTATCACTCGATCAACTAACAGATGTTCGGCGCATCGCCACCTCTTGCCGACGGATCCTTGCCTTCTGCGGAGCCGGGCTGCAATCCCGGTTAGCGTTTTTCGACGATCACCCTGCGAGACAGGGTAAACGTCCCCGCTTTCGATCAACCCCTCATCCCCGGCTGTACCACCCTATCGGCTAGGACTCTCTCGGCTTTAGTGTCCGCGCATAATCTCTAGTCGGCTTTAAAGTGGTAGTTGGCCTTCTTTACCGAACGTAATATATTACAATTTTCTCTAATGGCTTGCAGCAGTTCAGCTTTCGACTCTCATAGATTGCTTAGGTATACCTCAAGCATCACAGCGCGGTCGCATAGATCGTAGTCGGGCTCTTTTGCTGGGCAGCCGGTTTTTTATCATCAGTTTGGTTTGCCTGATCGGTTTAAATGGTCGCGAACCTAACTCAACTTAGCTAGCGTATACATCGTTCTGCTAGGGCTCGATACTTTTAATTGTGCAAGCGTCTTAATGCGGGCGGTGGGGGTACTAGGCCCGGATAAGCCTATCAATGTTTTAGGCAAGAATCATGATGCCATTAGAATCTTCAGGCCTACTGAGTATCATCTCTCGTTTAATTATTATAGTACTGTGCTGCAACAGTTGGCCGTCCGAATCTACTAGACTGCAATTAATAACGTTACCCTTACTCTAAACCGATGGGGTTTTTGCGATTGTTGTTATCGAGTCTTTAGGAAAGTTATCCCTTATTAAATATAGCCATTATGCGCTTGCCTTGTATTATATTCTTGCCTGGCATTATGTTTACATCGGCTAAGGGCTAGCCGATTGGTAGTCTGACCGCATTCCGAATGAGAGCACAACGCATTCCCGGCACGACCTCAGTCAAATTCCGGGCACGACCTCAGTCAATTCCCGGCACACCTCAAGTAACGACCCAGGCACGAGCGTGGATGGAAGAACCCGGCCGGCCGGACAGCGAATGAAATCCCGGAGCCTTGTGAGCAAGGCACGGGCCACTGGCAGCCGTGGCAGATCTCACAGCAATACAGTTAACTTTAAACGATGAGCGCTGAAGTATTAATCTATTATACTTATGCATTTGCCTGTATTTTTAAATTTACGCAGGTTTTTACGTAAACGGTCGCGGTTCCTTTTTCCAGCATGCACCCTTCGATGATTCGGATCTTTAGTGGCACTACTTGTTTATTATTATGTGTTATTTGCTGCTGCGCACCGTCATCGGCGCCCCTTTAGCCGATTGTATAACAGTGGCCATAACAGTTAGCCGGTTAATGCGGCCAATCCGGCGATGAGATTGAGTTCCGTCATAGCCGGTCTTGCCCAGCCCGATTGGCTCACCGAATTTGACATTGTTTCTCTCCTGTCCATTGCAGGTGGTTCTCCAAACATTGATTTGGGCTCAACGCCCTACGAAAACCCTCAAAGAACTCTTTTACGGAGCCTTGGGCACTTGGAGTGGCCGAACCAAAAATCTCCAGGCCTTTCGCTGGCTGTTCTTCCCAGAGCCGCCGCGATCGGCCCCGGGGGTCTTTTCGGGCGTCACCCGTTATTTTTTGGCACGTCCAGCTTGGGAACGACCAAGCTTTGCACACGCACAAGTTTTTCCACAATCAGACCTGGCAACATGGCAGGGAAAAAGGAAAGCTCAATTATACAAGACAACATACATTCCCGGTCAGCATCGGAAGTAAATTTTACCCAGAAGAATCATAAAACAGCGAAATTTTGAGCAAAAACTAAAAAATGCCGGGCCAACTTCCAGAAGCTTGCTTGCTTTAGAGTCGCTTCAGCAGGTGCCACAAGGCAAGGCGCCTACTTCAATAATCCCCTAGTCATTCCCGCTGTAAGCCAGTATTTGGTTTTGGTTAGTAATCGAGTTCCGCTAACGCTCACCTAGAAGGATTCCCAATCCCAAACGTTGAACCCTTTAGCAAGAGCATGGTGAAATGAAAGCTAATTCATTTCAACCGCGCTTCATGTCATCAGCATCCGGCATCGAATTCTAGTGACATAACAGCTTCACAATCTCTAAGAAGACGGTGGAGTGATCAATGTTTTTTCAAGCAGCCCTGCACTCGGGGTTCGCCCGCTGTTTTTCTTTAACCTCCACCAATACGGTTTTGAACCGACTCAGATTGCTTACAACATTCAGCAGAGAATATACCAGAAAACATGTTTACACAGAACCAGGCTGGGGCAACAGGATATTCCTGCCGGGGTACCATCGTCTCTTACTATGAGGATTATCAGCAAATTACCCAGGAGGCCGGGGCCGCATACCAGGTACTTACCAGAGGAATTTAATAGACAGAATCGGCAACAAACATCCACCCGTGCAGTATCAACAAGACACCTGAGAGAAGAAATCTATCAACTAAGGTTTGCTGAAAAATAGTGAAGGGAGCAGTTCGGATCAAGCCCAAGGAACAAACATTCATGTAATCGGCATCCGCATATCCTGAGTGGTTCGACAGGGTTCCATTACCACACCGATACAGGTACCCCTAAGATTTTTCTAAGTTCTCAGGCGAGGACAAACACGTCTACAGTGGAACATGTCAGCCGATTTCCTGGCCACAGTGCGGGATGGCATCGGCTGAAAGAGCTCTGAGGGTTAGGTTTTTCCCCTTATCACTATCGGGATCGGCTTTTACATGGTTTTCATCATTACCACCGAATTCCTCCGGGGGTGGCGATCAAGAAAACAGTTCATAAATATTTCTTTGCGTGGAATTTCATGAGTTTGAGACTATCAGATTGACATCGGTTTTTAAGCAACGACAGAGAAACAGTACTGGAATACGTTCAGCGATTTCGGAATATCAGAAACGATGTTCATAGCTTGAACCTGAGCGATGGGCATCTAGCCGATCTGGCTTTCCAGGGTCTCTCTCTTTTGCGCCGATTAAGAGAGAATTTTCTTCGCAAGAAGTTCGAGTTCCCTGTGCGCCACCTGGTACAGGGAAGGTATCGGCTCATTGAGAGGCCGATTTCAAGAGGCGAAAAAGGTTAATACCAGAGAAGGGTTGCTCAATTACAGGTTCTATTCATCTGGACTCAAGACATGAGGGAATCCGATGCCGAGGTTGATTGTGTTTGGAGTGGCGACCTGCCTAAGGAACAAAAAATCAGTATCATGCCCATGGCTGTCAAGATATCGGCAAGGAGGGCCAGCGGTTATGATTTCGATTTAGTAAAGCTGATAAAATCTTTGACTTGCTGTTACAATGAGAGGCAGATACAACTGCCACCAACATCACATGATTCATCAGCCCGAAGAACTAAAGAAAGAAGATATTGCAAGCATGGCACACTACCTATATCGCATCATACTAATGAGTGCAAGGTTTTTCGGCAACCAAATTCAGTCGGCTGTTGAACACGGGCAGAATCAGATTCGAAGACCAAGAAGCCGATTGAAGATCGATGGCACCCGTTTCCCGTTAAATATGGTCTATGCGGGATCATCGTCAAGAAGATCAGGCCGATGGACGAGACGTTCAAAGGTATAAAATCAAGGATACTTCATCGACATGATAGAAAAAATATTCCAAGATATGAGGAACAGAGGGATTGAGCAGGGAAAGATATAATCCACATTGGACTGCCCGTTCTTCCGGTTCTGCTGGGATCAAGGGGATGAGACTACCATCAGTTTGAAAATTGCCCCGAGTGCCAGCAGTAACAGGGAATCGGCAATGATCAACAGCAGGGGTTTTTACAGGATTGGTCCTCGCTTGGAAAAAGAGCAATCGGTTCATAGCTAAGAGGCCGATCCATGAAGAGTTCTTTGAAGAAGAAATGAAGAGGCGTAAACGTGAGAAACAAGTCCAGAATCCTCAATGGTTGCCCTAGTGGGATATTCACGAAAAATCAAGAAGGAGAAGGCACCATCGACTTATGACACCGAGAGCAACAGGGAGAACAAGAGTCAAGAATAGGAAGAGGCCGATCATCGTCCACAGAAGAAAATCTAAACAAGTTTGGCGCGTGAAGAGAAAAAACGATGAAGCTGATCAATCAGCCCCAGCAAAATATGGTGTTCTTTTTACCTGCGGGAATATAAAGCACTTCATCAGATGAAGAAGGCGATGAGGAGATTTTTGCTCAACTGACCGTTAGCAACCCGATCAGGCTATATTTGATAAGCCTGAAGAGTCAGAGAATCGGCACCTAAAACTGTTATATATCAAGGGCTATGTGAATGGGAAGCCGAATGACAAAGATGCTGGTTGATGGGATATTAGCAGCAGTCAATCTCATGCCTCATGCCACATTCCGAAAATTGGGAAGACTGCGCCGGAAGATTTGATCAAGGAGCAAATATGGTGCTAAAAGACTTTCAGTGGGAATTCATCAGAGGCGAAAGGCGTATTTGAACGTGGAGTTTGACAGTAGGGAATTAAGGACATTACCTACCACGTTTTTCCAGTCATCGACGGAAAGGGGTCTACAGTTTGCTTCTTGGTAGGGACTGGATCCACGCGAATGGTTGCGTGCCTTCGACAATGCATCAATGTTTGCATACAGTGGCAGGGAGATCAAGTCGAAGTGGTCTTGGCAGATCGCGTCAACCAACATTGCAAGATGACGATCTACCAGTCTGGGAAGCGATGGTGCACTGGTAGTTGACTGCCTATCCGATAAAAATTATGGGGAAGGAGATTACCTTAAGGTCACTAGCTAGGGATACAGCCGATCCAGCAAGTCGGCTCTTGAATTGTTACTCTGATGAGGCTCCATTGAGACTTTTGAGGGGAAACTGGGGCAAGGATTTTACGTCGGCTGATTGATTGGAGTAAATTGACCATAGGATCCAGGGATAAGCCCAAGGCGATGTACGTAAGCAAAAAAATTAAGTCCTGAACTTCAAGAAGAATTGATAGCACTTGTTGGAAACAGGAGTATCGGGATTGTTTTCGCCTAGGAGTACCATGAGATGCCAGGATTAAGCCGCGAGACCGACGAAGATCAATTGTTGAACATCGCTGCCCATTAAACCAGGACTATCGCCATTCAAGCAGGCTCCAAGGCAGATTCAAGGCAGAGTTAATATGAGCCGATCTAAAGCAGAGATCACAAGGTTTGTATTGATGCCAAGTTTATAAGGCATGTCGATATGCTGAGTAGTTTCTAATATTGTACCCGGTGGAACAAGAAAAATGGAAAATTGAGAAATTGTATTGATTTTCCGGGATCTGAATAAAGCTACCCCAAGGATGAAATACCCAAATGCCGATAGCGGATTTATTGTGGATGCAGCGCTCAGGCCACAAGATTATCAGCTTCTATGACGGCAATGGGGATACAAATCAGATTTTTATGGCTGAAAGAACTATATACATGAAGACTGCGTTTCGGTGTCCAGGGGCTATCGGCTTGTATGAGTGGGTATGTAATGACTTTTGGATTGAAGAGTGCCGTGCGACTTATACAAAGAGCGATGAATTATATATTTTGTGATCTCATCGGCTTGTTGGTAGAAATTTAATTGATGATGGTGGTGATCAAGTCTAAAAGTGCGGGAAACCATATAAAGCCGATTTACGAAAAGTGCTGGAGAGGGCAAGAGAAATATGGACTAAGAATGAATCCAAATAAGTGCGCTTTTCGGTGTATCGACTGGCAAGTTTTTGGGTTTGTATGGTTCTGAGCGAGGAATTGAAGTTAGTCAGCGAAGCATTAGAGCCATTAAGACTACGGAGCCACCAAGCAAATAAGATAGAGTTTGCAATCGTTGATCAGCAAGATTTAATTTTGTGAGAAGATTTATATCAAAATTTATCATGGAGATTGAATCTTTCACTCCCGTGTGTGAAGTTGAAGGCCGATCAAGAATTTGTGTGGGAGGGGCAGCACAGCAAGAAAACGGCATTTGACGAGATCAAGTTATCTTGAGTTCCCCTGTTTGAATTCCGACGCGCAGAAAGGATGTGGCCATTCAGGTTGTACACTTGTCAGCCGATGAGGAATCCATCGGGTCTGTTTTAATTACAAGAGTTTGAAGGCAAAGAGCGAGTTGTATTTTAATTGGAAAAAAAGAAAAAGCCAAGAAAAAAAGAAAAAAAACTTTTGGGGATGCTGAGAGCGAGGTACTGCGGTAGAGAAGTTGGTGCCTGTGTTTTTTATATTTCTCATGTACAAAGTTAAGGCATTATATCTATCGGCTGAGTGTACAGGGTAGTTTTGCCAGGACCTAATGTGGTTCCAAAATAATGTTGTCGGCATCAGTCTTGAAAGGCGAGTTGGTATGGATTTTGCCTTTGACAGAGTTTGACTTGAATATGAATCGGCTAAACAAAGTAAGGGACAGGCAGTGGCCGATTTCATTGTACAACACATAGGGCTCACGAAAAATTATGTAGAGCGATCCCATGACTTTGTTTTGATGCATCGGTTGCAAGCATGGATCTCGGTATCGGCTTAGTAATATATCGCCGGCGGGGGGGCAACGTTTGTGAGTTTGCTTTTACGATTAAGCCTTATCGGGACTAACAATCAGGCGCGAAGTACGAGGCGGTTGCTAAGGGACTTCAACTCTTAAAGAAGATCGGGGCTGATGTCATAGAGATAATTGGCGATTCTTTATTGGTGGTCAGCAGTGTTTATGGAGAATATGAGTGCAGAGGATGATGTTTTGAGGTCATATTATGAGGAGTTACGATTGTTAAAGGATTTGGCAAGATAGTATCAATAATCATATTCCCAGGGAGCAGGAATTTGGAAGCAATGATCTTGCCAGATTACTCAGGGTTATCGGCCTGAATAGGCAGCGTTGAGGTTGAATAGCCGATATTGATATCGGACAAGGCGATGAACTGGAACAGGGAAGATAATTGATTACTTGCAAACTCGTCGCATCGGTTTCAGGAAATTGGTTAAAGCTACTAATATGTGCTGCTTGATTGGGACGTGATGATCAGACTTTTGAGGCGAGTTCTGCTTAGGTTGCCTGATTGGAATAGCCAAAGTGTTATGTCGTTGAAGTGCATGAAGGCGTCTTGTGGACTCATCATCGGGCTCATTAAGCATGAAGTGGTTGCTTTTATGAGAAAGTAGGAATATTTTGGCTGACGTATGTTGGAAGAATTGCTTCAGTACTATAAAGGGATGTCAAAGATTTCAGGAATTTGGAAATGTACAACGAGCACCAGCATCGGGCTATGAATCCTATCATCAAACCGTGGCCGTTCAGAGGCATGGGGAATTGACATGATCGCAGGTTTTTCCCTCCATCAATAAAGGAACATTAAGCTTCATATTGCAGCAACACGCATTATTTTACCAAGTGGGTAAGCGATTCCTTGAAGAAATTACGTCCAAGAGGGGATCGAGTTTGTAAAGGAGCATATTATTTATCGGTTTGGATTCCTCAGACGATAACCACTGATGCAGGGGGTCTATCTCCGATCTGATGAGTTGTCAGCATTTGCTGCTAGCTATGGAATCAAGCTATTAAATCTCGCCGTTATATATGCAGCCAATTGGGACAAGCAGAAGCTTCTAACAAGAGTTATGATCAAGTTGATAAGCGGAAATTGAATGAGCAGCCGTGCGATGCATACTACATAGCGATTCACTATAGGGCCTATCGAGATGGCATTGTAAATGGGATCTACTCGGGTGCCACCGATCAGTTAGGATATTGGACATGAAGGCAGTTATTACGTGTGAGACACAAGCATTATCAGTCTTTAATAGATAGAATGCCTCGTTCAGCAGACCTCAGGAGCATACTGACAGACAGGATCATACATGGATAATGACTATAAAATGCTACAAAAGAAAAACAAGAGAAGCGTTCTGTGACAAAGTGTGCCGACACTCGGTAAATGCTCTCAAAAGTCGCAGCAGTCATCGAAGAAACGCTCTCGTGTCCAGCCACAACTGTCGACCGTGAAGAGCATGCACATGTACAACTAACCAGCGTTCTAGGCTTTCAACGCTCAGCGCACCCTCCGCGGCATTTACAAACAAACAAGAGTCCTGACACGTGGAAGTAATATCAGAGCGCGTGTCTTGGACATTTCGACGCGGCAACACCTCCAATCGGTAGCTGGAAAAGAAAGAATAGGTACATGGATTATGAAAGTGGAGTGTGAAAAACAAAAAACGAATAAATGGAGTAGAAGAGTGAACGAACGATGTACTATTAGCTGAATGAAACAGGGAATCAGAGAGGTTGCAAGAGGCTATAAACACTGTACTAGGTAAAGACACCACATGGCTCACACCTGAATATTCCAAAGTGGCATTGAACATACTAAACTCACAGTGGAAGTGTGCCATGGATGGCGGAGAGCGAGACCAATGAGGCGAGAGCATATGCGTATATGTATCCATGGTGATGTAGCACAAAGATCGTGCGCTAATGAGCGACACGACCCTCTTGCCAACACGCAAGCGAGCTTAACAGGAAAATCATCTCTCGTCGCGATAGCCAGTACACTCTGGTGCAGCAGTGCTCACAATCTTGCGTTTGGGATCCGGGATATTCTTAAATGCGGCCTGTAGTTACCGACCACATGACAACAATCACGGAGGAATGGCCGGGAAACGGCCCCAGATCGTATTATAGACATCAGCCCTAGAAAGCACAGCAAAGCCCCAAATCACAAAAGACAAAAAGAGAACAGTCGTCGATATCGCCTTTAGATCAAGCGGCAAACAGAGAACAGAGAAATTAGTCTCAGAGAGCTGCACCAGAAGATGACCAAGCAAGCGCAGAGCCAAAACAGAAGGAGTGAACATCACGAGACCCATACATCATCACAGCTACAGTATTCAATTGTGGGGTCAAGCGAATAGGCCGCGAAAACCAGGAGAAAAAACAAGAGCCATTAATTACAATGGAACCATGGGAGTACGTTTCAAAACACAGCGACTAGGCAAAGAATACACTCAACAAGACTCAACCAACAATTGAATGCAGACCGGGATGTACGGCGTCTCACTTGCGACTCGAGGCAAGCGCCGGGGCGGACTCAAGATTTTACAAAACTTCTCCGATGCAGCCACAAGATGACAGTGACCCTGGACTTGACGCACCAGGCTTGTGAGGACAACCAAAGAAAACTGAACACCAAGAATGGGAAAAGAAGGCCCGAGGGAAAGTGTGGCAAGGCGCACAAAGAAAGTTGGGCAGGGGAAGATGACACGCAGGCAGGGCAGTGTGAGGGGGGAAAACTTAAACACACGACAGAAAAAAGAGCAAGCAGAAGGCCAAAAGAGAGGAAATCAAACAACCCCAGCCAAAGCTGTGCGCAACAGACAAGGCCATGCGCCAGACAGGAGAAGGACAATGAAAAGGGGAGTCAAAAATACCAAAAGAAAGGGGAAACGGGCCCAACGAAGAACTGACCACCACGAAAAGAGAAGTGGTAAGGAAAAAATGGACGATCGAACACGGGCAGGTGCGCAAAGCGCCTGCAGAGGTGGAACAGAGAATCAACCCGGCGGGCGAACAGCAAGGAAACCAGAGAGTGTCTATCTAACCAGAGGAGGGACGGCGCGACGCCGAACAGGAGTCAAAATGGACGAAAAAGAGAACATGATTTCCAAGGGAAAAACTCACGAAAAGTGAAAGCACGAAAAGAACCGAGAGTAACTCGGCGAATGGAATACAAACACCACGCTAGCGACCATTCGCCTTATCGGTTTGCGAGCACTCGGCTGCACCGATGCGACAAGAGAACCGATACGCTGGAGCTCTGTGAGGCACATCACACAAGATCCTTGGCAAGAGACCATATGTTCACAAAGTTACACGGAATTAAGAAGAAACTGCCTAGCAGAGCAATCCGGACCTGTACATTATTTAATCAATCCAGCGTCTACTGATCCACACTGTGCGTACACTGAAGACACACTCTTGAGGGGAAGCCTGCCCTGCCTGTCCCATCGAGCTCCTTGTCGTCCCCCTATCTGGCTGGCTGTCTACGCCAAACCGATAACATCGCATGAGAGGACGGTCTTTCGGGTGGGAATCTAATCAACTTGTCATCAGCGACAGCAGCCAGACAACTCGGCTGAATGCCAGCTCGAAAGCATGACTAAGTCTCTCTCACACCTATGTGACTGCCCAAGGTATAGCCAACGGTGACATAACGAGCACAGTTAACGACGAAAAGAGAAAGTTGGGCAACCGAGTTCTTCGGAGCAAGACAGAGCTGTACTCAAATGCGCTCCGTGGACAGACTTGCACCGCCTCAGAAGGCACACAAGCAAAATCATATAAAAACCCACCAGCACATCATCGCGAATTGTCAGCCGATTCGAGATGATGCGGTGATAACGTAAATACCTTCGCGCCACAGCTCGCGCACTCATGGAACGACGCGTATCTGGTTGCTAGCATGGCTGTGCATGGTTCGGCTCACTGTCCCACTCACCCAGATACTTAGCCTATGTTCAAAGAAAAAGACAATACGGGCTAAAAAGGACGCAAACAATTGGCACAAGTAATAAGGGTCAGGCTAGAAAGTTAAAAACAGCAAATAAGTCGGGCATGAGGGTTACCTGGCGTGCCTGCGAAAGAGACACATCACAGCGCGCGGGTCTCAAGACATCGGCCAAATCTCCGTAGGGAGGGAGAAAGGGATACATCTTCTCTTCACGGAGCGGAGCGGCCAACCCACACCTCACAACAACACAAGCACAGAAAAGATAGTTCAGCTGGAGAGCTCGAGTCTGAGTAGAAACTCAAAATCGAACACGCTGGCAGACTTCGGAGTGCCGCAGAGAGAGCCATAATTAACCAGGGCACAGACGCAAGACTAACTACGAACAAAACAACCATCGGCACTCCGGTGCTTGGGATGTCGAAGAAGGTTGAGGTTCTGGAGCGATGCTTCGACTGGAAAATGAAAACCGGTACGAATACGAGCTCTGGCAACGCGATAAGGCTCCAAAATAAACTCTCGACGTTGCAGACACACCTGAGAGATATAGAGGGAGACCAAACGGGAACTCAAAAACAACTGAATTGAGAACCTCTCCGGTGACAGAGTCGTCACGGCGTGCAGCGAAAATATACAAAGATAAAGTGAAGAAACAGATGATCCGTACACCAAGGGTACAACGGCAAAACCGACATCAAGGCGCCGACGGGCTAAATCCGGTTTTCGTCCTGCATCTCTGGTCGCAGACGGGGCCATGCGCGAGCGCCTCCACTTCTTCCGTCTTTTGTGGGCAGCAATGAGAATTATCAGAGCACGTAGCGCCTAGGGACGAGCCATGGAGCATTGGCGAGGCATGAAGATCGTGCAACCTAAAGTTTGGGAACCTACGCAGCCGAAATGGGAGTGAGTCACAAGAAACTCGAGAGAACCAAAAAAACCGGACCGTCCAATTGCTCTCTTGTCACAGGCAAAGCGGCTCGATCCTGGGCAGACGCGGCAAAAACAGGTTCAGAGAGAAAGGACCCTTGAATCGCACGGCAGAAAAGGAGACAGGCTTCAACTATGGTCACAGGTGTGGAGCCTCATTCAATGCAGGCAATACACACAAATGAAGCTCGGTGTTCAACAGAACCCAAACACAGACGCCAGTAACCGAGCCAGCCGCCGTGCCGAGTCTAAAGACGCTCAAAGTGGTTTCTTCCCCACTCCTCGCCGCCAAATGCGGAAAAAAACTCGGGCTCCCCTCCGCCAACGGCCTTGGGCGACAGTAGGCACTCTTGGGCAGAACATGTACCCGCAACACACGACGTGGCGGCGCCTCTACGCGAACACACGCGTCGGGACGTCTACTCACCACCACTCCGCATCCGCATCATATTCTTCACGACCCACATTTCACTGACATGTAGTCCACCCCCACGGACTCACGTAAAAGTTAAATGATCTGCATGCACCAACCATCGAGAGCCCCACATCGCGAAGTAAACGCCAAGATAGACCTCAAAGACCCAAACCTGTCGCGAAGACGCCCGTAACCGAATGTCGACGGTAAAAACTCATAATGAAGGCTGCGATCGGCCCCAGAGAGAAGCCAGGCTACCTAAGCATCACACGGGGGTGGCGCATGGCCCCCCAGACTAGGCCAATGTATGCCTAGATGCGACTGCACATTGCTCCAAAGCGCGCCGTTCAGCTGGTCCTAGCGAAGCGCTCTCAAACTGTCTGAAATGCATCCACCGCACTATGAGAACACCCGAGAGAGAAGATAGGACCACACCACTCGGGTGAGAGCACATATAACTCCAACCAACCGATAATAGAACCGAAAGTTGCCACTCGAGGTCATGTAGAGAGAGCGCCGTTATGACATGATAGCCGCCAGAACTAGGGCCACTGCCCTATCGTCCCTGAAACGACGAGAAATCGACCGCGCCCCAGGGTAAATGGATCATCGCGTCCTCACTCATGCGGCGATCCGCATGCCCAGGCCTGCGGAAAGGCGAGAAAGCCGCCTTGGTATCCGCGATGATGAAGAAAGTGCCCCAGAGCAGAACGGCCCTTTGGAGGTGTCAGAACATTGAGAGAGCCAGAAGCGTGTCTCACACAACCACCCGGACCCCCGAAGTATCGGCAGCCGGACGCGGTGGCTGCCGGACCCGACCCGCGCCCTGGTGCGCCACTTGGTGAAGCAGAGACGTGATCAGAGTGGCTGCAGGAGGAATTGACACCAGGTCGCTAGACGCATCAGCGATCAACCCAAGCACGTACTACGCAACCACATTCCCGGATAGCCATCCATAATGGACCGAGAGGTTCGCGCAGCCCCAAAAACAAAACCAGACATCCAGCAAATTAGGCGCGTTCAGAAAACAGCAACACACTACAACCCCCCAGAGGCTCATACAACCGGACCTAAAAGCTCTCCCACTCTCATGACTGACATGAAGACCTATGTACTCAGGAACGTGAACAGCAGCCGGCGCAAGAATCGTGTCTCTGTTGCTCGGAGTCGCGAACTGAGACCGGCGTCTCTCTTAAACGCCGGAGCTTAAAAGAGGGGGAATCGAATTATAGACCTATGTCTATTGCCAGGCGGCCGCCCGTGAGCATAGTTCAACATCCGCAAAGTAGGGTGCATCGGCCTCCCACCCCCAGGCAATCAGCCAAAAACAGGAAGGCAGCTATGAGAGAGACAGCAGCCATGCCGGCCGCCCTCCGCCGCTGCGCCCTGCTCCCGACCCCCGGCATCGGACACGAAGGTACTCCCCCTGCGCCGCAGCCGCCGGGAGGCCCCAGCAGGCGTCTGCACCTCCTTTCCATATCGGCCATGAGAGAATTGCATGCAGAAGCATCGAAACATTCCTAGATTCAAGCAGTAGGTACTGGGCTGTGCGCAAGGCCCGAATACCTGGCGTACCAATCTCACCACCGGGGCGGGCCCAGCGGTACATCCGGCCACTCGACCTGCCACACGCCTGCCGGTCACGTCCGCCCACTGACACGCGATGGCCTGCGCTGTCCAGTCCTTCGCGCACGGGACACGGCTGCCCCCGTCTCGGCAGCATCTGAAAATCGGGCTGGGATGCTTCTCTCGCCCACCACTCGGGCCATGGAATCGGAGACCACAAACATTGAGTACAGCGACAACGGAGGCCGAAGATCACAGACTCTAGGTCTCTAAGCGGTGCTACAGAGGAAAGTTACACAAGAACCATAACGAAGAACAGATGAAGAACACGGCGAAGACGTGCGTCAACCGACAAAATCCGTGAGAAAGTAATCGGTAGGAAGAGTACCTCAGGAACGCAGGAGAATTGACCGATGCCTGCGCGAATGCAGCAGCTAAGAGGAGCGAATGAGAGGAAGAGGGAATACATGAGTCACCAGGATGGCCGAAGCGAAGCACCAAACCGGCGACGCTCTCTAATGCGGACGATCGCTAGGGCGGTGCTTTGAAGGCGTGAGGATGGCAGAATGAGCCACACAGCGATGCGTAGCCCTACTGGTCGGATGGGAAGCTTCAAAACAAAGTGGCTAGGGAGAACGACACAGAGGCCGTCTTCTCACTCAAAAGCACTATCTCTAATGGAGACCGCGCCATAAAGCCCGCGAATCAAGAGGCCGTATGCAACTAACTAGTAGTCAAACGAGAGTAGTAATGGGAAGTAGTGCGGTCCTTACCCCTTAGCGATGTGGGCCGTTCCTCCGGTTCCCGGTCGGCGGAAAGGTAACAAACGTGCGTAAGTAAAATAGACATAAAGAAAGATATGGCAGAGAAAACTAGAAGCGACAACCAAGAATAATAGGAAGTTTCATCATCGAAAGTATGGCCTATCAAGTCGTAAAGAGATGAACTCACGAAGAATGAGAGGAGAGGGCAAAGTGTACGCCCAAAATACAGTGGGTAAAAGGCTGCGCAAGAAAAGGATCAGAAGTAAATCGTGCAATCAAGAGGGGAGAGGAAGATCACTCAGTCGGAGACAGACCTCAGCAGGAAAGTGATCAGAAAGAGAGCTGCAGATTTTCAAGGGACGAAGAAGGAAAAGAGGCAGGGTCTAGAGGAAAGAGCCCGACATAAGGAACGGTTGGGAAATTCTGGTGGCAGCCAGTTACTTGTACTGAGTACCTGATTAATTAAGCAAAGCTGTTATATCTTATGGAGACACACCTGCACAATCAAGGCAGGGAGTAACCCGATCAGATCTAGTTGCGAGTATTTATCTAAACCACACTATTCAAGAAAATAAAGTGTAACACGCGAGAATACAAAATAACAGCAGGCACTCCCAAGTGTAACTCCCAGTAGGCAGTCAAATACGTTACGCGCCCGGCCGACAGGACCGCGCGCTGTAAATATCACCGATTCAATATCCCTCTCTCAGAAAAGGCGCGAGACTGCGCCGAACCGCCGCGAAGGAGATCCCTAATACAACTCAGAGACCGGGAGGCGCCGGCAGCGCATCACGAAGTCTATCGCGTCCGGACCCCCTGCGAACACACAGAAGATGACAAAAATTTCCTCACCCGCGCCCGAGCTAAACGCCTAAACGGCAGGACTTCTCGGAGGCTTAAGGCTCCGATCTCCTCTCTAGTCGGTTTTATGGTAGTCGGAACTTACACAAGATTATATTATTTTATGTATGGCTGCATCAGTTCAGTTGATCTCATAGATTGATATAGGGTATATCACCAATTACACGCGGGCATAGAATCGTATCGGCTGCTAGGAGCGATCTTATCATCAGTTCTGTGCATTGCATCGTTAGGTCCGACCTACTAAACTGCTAGCGCAATGTTAATCGTCCTTGCTAGTCGATACTTTATGTCAAGCGTCTTATCGGGGTGTATAGCCGAGTAAATTATCATGGTTAGCATCAGATCGCATTAGATCTATCGATATCGAGAATCCTGCGTTGCATGATTATCAGTCGAACTCCTGGCACCCACGCCTGCCGTGGGGTATGCCGGCCACCGCGAGCTCGATCTGCACGACTCGATACTCAAATAACGTTACACGTTCCTAACAACCGCCAAGCGGATGGTTATGCGGATTCGTCTTGGGTCTTCTCGGAGCTGCCTAGCGCCATACAGTAGTATCCCTGGTTATAACTCATAAAGCCGATTATGCCCTGCCTTGTTAACTATAATTTCTTCAGCCTGTGACACTGATACACAGAGTTACATCCGCTAAGGGCTAGCCGATGGTTATTCTGGCCCGATCCCGACATGGCAAGCACAAGCAGGTTCCGGGCACGAACCTCAGTCAAAATCCTGGGCACGAACCTCAGTCAAGTTCCCGGGCACGACCTCACAAGTAAGACCCGGGCGTCGAGGCATGGGTAAAAACCCGGGCACCTGGGCAGGTCCCTACGGACAACGGAAGAAGACTCGGAGCTGATGGTGAGCAAAGGGCCCGAGGCACGGGCGCGGGCAGTATCTTCAAGCAATACCAGTACCTTTAAACTATGATCGGCTGAAGTTTAATTTAATCTATTTGACTAATGCATTTTTGCCCGTTTATTACCAAGTTTAT
>RYFJ01004589.1:0-35925 GCA_003991445.1 Oryza meyeriana var. granulata
GGCGACTGACTGACTGTCGTAGTAGATCGTTTCGAAAGAGATGGTGACCCCTGGGCCGACTGGCGCAACGCCGGCTGCCTCTTCGCTGCGGATCGGATCTGCCTCAGCCAAAGAAGGTTGCCGAGTTGATCGCGACGACGAAATCAAGGCCCGAAGGTGATGGGTGTCTCCGTTGAGAACTTGTGCTCCTGACTCCGTTGATGGGATCCCATCGAATCTGTTGATGAAGAACTCGCCGGTCCCCTACCTGGCGCGCCAACTGTCGATGCTTTGCACGGCAATAATACTATGGGGTACTCGCGTAACCTGGAATTCGGTGGATTGCAGAGGAACACGAGGGAATTATACTGGTTCAGGCCCTCAAGGTGAGGTAATACCCACGTCCAGTTGAGATGTTATCCTCTGAGGTGGATTTGTGATCGATGATCTCGGGTTGCCCTCATAGGGCGCCCTGCCTCCCTTATATACTAGGGACAGGGTACATGGTAAGGATCCCAGTCGGATACGACCAAGGGATTTCCTTATTAGAGATAGAATCCTATCCGACTAAGGCTATGTTTCCTTATTGTACAAGGTACAGCCTGCCGGGTGCTATCTTATCTCTAATTACATGATCTGGCCCATCCTCTATCCGAGTTGGCCCATGTGCTTGTAGTGAATACCCGGCCCATGCTCCCACAGTAATAGACCCTTACGTCCAGTTGTGGTGTATTCCTTTGAGGATGTATGGTGGTGGTTCTGATGAACTTGCCCTCA
Organism: Oryza meyeriana var. granulata; assembly: GCA_003991445.1. Classification (NCBI taxonomy): domain Eukaryota; kingdom Viridiplantae; phylum Streptophyta; class Magnoliopsida; order Poales; family Poaceae; genus Oryza; species Oryza meyeriana. Next base: position 757 of record RYFJ01004589.1, read on the forward strand.
AGGGGTGCCCTGCCTCCCCTTATATACTGGGGATAGGTTACAAAGTAGGAGTCCCAGTCGGACTACGACCAAGGGATCTCCTCTTAGAGATATAACGTGCCCGACTTGGGCTATATTTTCCCTATCGTGCAAGGTTGGTCTGCGAGTCTATCATATCTCTAATTACAAGCTAGGCCCATCACCTCATCCGAGTGGCCATATCTTCTCTTGAGGTACCCGGGGCCCATGGCCTTCACACCTTTCTGGCCTAGTGGGCATGTTCATGATTGCGTTGATCTTCTCTGTTCGCCTCTATGCCGCACTTGAAACGATGAAGCCCAGTTTCCCGATATTCTGAAGATTCAATTTTCCGAGTTTAGCTTCATCTTGAATCTCCAAGGCTTTGAAAAGTCTCCTCTAGGTCGGTGATGAGGTCCCCTTTGAACTTCATCTGATTACTACGTCATGACATATCCTCCACTTGCACCCGAGTTGAGTGTGAAGACGCCACTGGATGGCATGTTGATACGTTGTGCCAGCGTTTATCAAACCGAATGGCATAGTGATATAGTAGTATGCTCCAAACGGCGTGATAAAAGAAGTCTTAAGGCAGTCCTCCTAATTTAGGCTGATTTGATGATATCCTGAGTAGTAGTCGAGAAAGCTGAGTAGTTCACATCCCGCAGTTGAATCGACCACCTATCTATCTGGGTACCCAAATGGATCTGGGACACACTTTTTAATTCGTATAATCGACGTAACATGCGCCATTTAACGTTCTTCTTCCGGACCAAGACTAGTTTGCTAGCCAATCCGGTAGCTAAGACCTCCTTGATGAACCCATACTAGGAGCTTGGTTATCTCTTGTGATAGATTTTATGTCACGCCTAGAATTTTGCCAATTTCTAACTATTTTGTATTGAAATCTCTATCTAGGAATCAAGCCAGTACACAAAATGACAAATCAATAAATAGATCCAAATGTAAATAAGCGTAAATACTACAGGAAAGACACTTAGTCCTCACACAGAAAAAATAGCAGAAAGCGATCCTAGAAGTGACTTCAAGCTCCACCACAAGCAAGCTCAACTTTTAACCAAGGTCTTCTCTTCTGAAAGGGGGATATATAGCAAGACTGAGTACCACCCACCGTACTTAGCAAGCCACACCAATGATGCACCTGTGCATGGGATTTCAAAGGAAGGTTGGTGGCTCTTTTGCATAAGGCAATGAGGCAAACATTGCATTTTAAAACAATAAAATAGTTCGTTACTTAAGTCAAAATTAATCTCCACTGAACAACTACCCCCACGTTGAAAGCAGGCCCAAACCATCCACCTGAACTATACTAGTTCCATTAAGTCCAAGTTAAATTAATTAAGAGTGAGCACTAATCACGGTGAGTCTTGACCAATCGCCCATAACCGAGGGGACGACTATTCGAATAGGTTTTTAACTCTGGCCAGAGGTGTACATCTTTACCACAAGACACAGCCCTCGCATGTTCTCCACATGCCCATAACCCACGGTGAAGGGGCCGTGACAGGACCATTCACGCAACTCCTCCCCAACCATTCGCACCACGCTAAGGTTGCACCTGCCGATAGGGCACACCGTATTGGTCAGGCTACCCCTTGCGCCACGATGGATCCCAGAAGCCGATCAACCTAACCCCAAGCCGACCTAACTCCATCATGCCCATCCTCACCAAACAGTGCCTAGGAGAGGGAAGAGCCATGCTACAAGCCTAGCCGTTGCCCACACTGGCATGTGGTTGTATGGAAATCTGCTCAAGGGGTTCCCGCGAACCAGTCCTTAACTGCCATGGTGCGACCAGCAAAACGATGTACCCACATCCCACCATTAGGTGAAATTTTAGTTGATTAGTTACGACCAATTACCATGGTCAAACATCTCGAGCACACAAGTTCAACAGAGTTACCCAAATATAGAAGTAATGCGATTATCCCATCAATGATCTAGTGGTACTAAGCATGGCATAGCAGGTCCTATCTCTGGCTAAGTCATCGAATGAGACATAAGCTAGTCAGATTATCACCCAAAGTCATCAAGGAATGGATAACAATTAAACAAGGTCTCAAGCAAGCGGATAAGTTGTCCCCTATTCCATGTAATTGGCAAATCATGCAATTTATTTACAAATCATAAAATATTTCAAAAAGTAGGTTCAACATGCTCAAGGATGAATGTGTGACTTGCCTTGCTTCTTCAAATTATCTTCCAAGCGAAATCCGCGAAGTCGCGATCCTTTGAAATGCCGGTTCCCTAAGCGCTGGCATGCAAAATGAGAAAAAACCCTAATAAAACCAAGTAAACAGTACATGAAAAGTAAACAAACATGTAGACCTCAATTTTGGATGAATTTTGAGAGTTGAATGGTCCCAATTTGGAGTTCGTATAAATTAGTTATTAATTTATAAGTTTTCTCTGATTTTTACCCCAAAAGAAAAGGCAATTTCAATTTATGACATCATTTGTATTTATTCTTGTGAAGAAAAAGGGGATTTAATGCATCAGCCCCCAGGGAGAGAGGGCGACGCCACTGACATGCGGGACCCATATGTGAATGGGATGAGAGCGGCCGATCCTCGTGGACCGAGACCATAAAGCAGTCCACGGGGCAAACACTAGGATTAGGTTAAGGGTTCGGAATCAACGATTTGGAACAAATCAAGGCAGATAGGGCGGCTGGGATCAAGAGCGATCGGATTGACAGGTCGGATTGAGTTAGGGTTTTGGATCGACGGCTTGGATCGAAGCAACAAGGATGGACGGCCGGAATCGGCCAAGGAGAATCGGACGGCACAGATCGGTCCTGACCGGACCTAGCCATGGTGCACACGTGGGCGGACACGTCAGCATGGGCGGGGCTAGGTGGCACTGACGTGGTCGCTGAGCGGGATGGCCATGTCACCACGCTGGCCGATGAGCATGGGAACCAATGGTTCCGGCGAACGGCAGCGTGGCAGAGGAAACAAAAAACATAGGGAGGACGAGCATGAGATGTTGAGCCTTACAGACACTTGCGCGACCAGAAGCCATAGCGAAAAGGGAGCCGGTGGCGGGGATTTACGGCGGCGGCTTCGGGTTGGCCGGCGGCAAACTTTTATCGGTGACACTGAGGCGAAGGCAACCAAAGGCCGGGCTCCGCATGAACCTGGCCACGGTTGGGAGAGGGGGGTTAGGCGAGGGGACAGCCAACTGGGGCAACGGAATTTAGTAACTGGAGAGTGGCGGCGACGATAGTGCTCACTAGGCGCGGAGAGGAGAGGGCTCGGGCGGCGATTGAGGCTGGAGAGGGCGCAGCCGAGAGGCTCCCCGAGGCGCGCGAAGCTGCTGGCAGTGCGGCGCGGCCCAATGGGCTACAGACACCAGCAGTGAGCGGCTGGAGGTGTGGCTGGTGGTGGCGCGAGGTGCTTGCGGGGAGGGCGAGCTAGGGTCATGGGAAAGCTCGGGAAGTGGAGGGGAAAGAGAGAGGGGGCCCTGAGGACACCATTTATGGCCTCAGAAGGTAGGCTTGAGGCCGGGTTGCACGAGGCGGCAGCCGCATGGCGTGCGGCGAAAAAGGGAAAGAGAGGGAGAAGTGGGTGTGCGTGCCCAACGGTGGATCCCACGGGAGGCGTGGGGGGAGAGCAGCGATCCGGTCGCGCGGTGGGGACACGTGTACGGGAGCGGGAGGCGCACGACCAGCGGCACTGTGGCAACAGCGGTTGCTGGCCAGAGGTAGAGGAAATGCCTAACAGGTGGGCCCTAGTCCCACCTGTCGGCTAGATGGCGTGGTGGGCGAACCAGGCCGAAGCGGCTGCTACATGAGCTGGGCCAGGGAAGGTGGCCCGAGAGAGAGGAGGAGGGAGGTAGGCGGGCGTGGTCGGGCCGGGAGACAGGCCGCGGCTAGGTGCGGGGAGAAGGAGGACTAGGCCAGGGTGGCCCAGGATTTGAAGAAGGGTGTGTAATGGTTTTTTTCCCCTTTTTAATATTGACTGAAATGCTATTTGTATTATTAAAGTTACGAGTTGAGCTCTGAAAAATTAGGGAAAATTCCACAAAGTATTTTAGGACATCGAGAAAGTAAGAAAAATTCCTCCATGCATGATTTATCGCAGGAAATTTGATTTCTCATATTATTCCACTTGTTAATGCTTTGTAATTTCATGTAATTTCTAGAAATCACTTATTAAATGATTTTTAAATCCCTGAGGGAAAATCAGGGTGTGACATTTACGGTCCTGCATGAAGCGTCATAGTCGTTCTTTGATAGGTTTGGCGTCCGGCTTGACGTTGAGGGGATGCTTGATCACCTCCCTTGGTACACCAGGCATGTCGGAAGGCTTCCAAGCAAAAATGTGCCTATTGGCTTAGAGGAAGGTGACGAGCTCGTCTTCCTATTTGGGGTCGAGTCTGGTCCGCACAAGCGCAGTCTTGGTGGGGTCGAAAGGGTACAGGGGGATCTTCTTGGTGTCTGACTCTGTTGAAATTGCTGACTTGGCAGCCTTTTTTGCCGGGACTTCGTTGTCCTTCTTTGAAGTTGTTTCTGCTAGTCAGATGTTGCTTCGTCCGACTGTTACCTCATGTGATTGGGCCAATTCGCAGCTTTCCTCGTTGCAGGTGAAGGCTTGCTTGATATCGTTGTGTAGGGAGAGCACTCCTACTGGTTCAGGCATCTTGAGCATCATGTAAGTATAGTGGGGTACTGCCATGAATTTGGCGACTGCCGGTCGCCCAAGTATGGCGTGGTAGGCTGTCTCGAAGTCGACAACCTCGAAGCAATACTCTCAGTGCAAAAATTCTCCCACGTGCCAAAGGTGACCAGCAAAGTAATCTGACTGAGTAGTGTTGAAGAAAGGCTGGGGATTACCTCGTGGAAGGGAGCTGTGCTCGACCGTAACTCGGATCGAGGTATTTTCATCTCGTCAAGTGTCTTGGTGAAAAGTATGTCGAGTGTGCTTCCTCCGTTGATAAGAACCTTCTTCAGCTTGATGTTTCTTATAACTGGGCCTAGGACGAGTGGATAATGCCCTGGATGTGCCACTCGGTTAGGGTGATCCGTGCGGTCAAACATGATTGCCACTTCGGACCAACATAGATACTGGGGGGTGTCAGTGGAGACCGAGTTTACTTCTCGTTCAGTTAGATTTTGTTTACACTTGGACTCATACGCTAACGGCCCTCCAAATATGTCATTGAGCTCAGCCTAAGCATCTTGGTAGTTGGCGGCTGGGCCCGAGTCTGGTTTGTCCTTGTCTTTTTGTTCGCCAAACGTAGATGTTTGCTCCGAGACAAATTTCTTGATCATGAAGCAATTTTTGGCCGCGTATTTCCCCTTTGGGTGTAAAGGGCACGGCCCGTTTATGACTTTCTGGTAGTTGACAGTGGCCACGATGTCTTCTGAATTGCGCTTATGGTTCCCAGCCTTGGATGGGGCCGTGTCATCAGTGTCCCGTCGCTCCTATTTTCGTGGCTCCTTCTTGTCATTGAGTGCTTCGGTGACCGCATGGGCTAAGTAAACTTGGCGATGAATGGGGTGTCTTTGACTCCCTTACGGATGGCTGCTCCTTGATTTTGGGGATTGAGTTCCTCTTCTCGGAAAAGCACTTTATGAAGTTCCTGAGAGACCCGTTCTTCTTCTGGTGGCACTGGTATAGGTTGTACTTGGACACTGGCCTTTGGTATGTTCCTTGGAAGTTGGCCACGAAGCGCTCACGGAGTTCCCGAGTGGCTTTAGTTGGAGCTTGCTGCTCATTGTCATGCCGCGCTAGATGATGTTGCAGCATCTGAAGTTGTTTTACCTGATGGGATGAGGGTATCTCCAGATTGTTGACGTTGTTGGCAGGCTGCAGCTGTTATCATAGCTTTGATCAGTGCGATAGTTAGGGTTGCATCGTGATCTGGCCCCAACTGCAGGGTGTTCAGGAGTGTAGCAGTGGCCATGATGTTCTGCTGAGGTGTAACAAAGACATCATGGTCGCCCACCCCAGTTTGGAGGATCTCATGTTGCGCCGTTTGGCCAGCCTTGTGTAGATTGTCGTTGCGAGCGTCGCGCTTGGCTTGCAGGCGTTGGTTTCTTGCAGGAATTGGTTTTCGTCCTTCTTTTGCTCACACAATCGGTGAGCCTCCTCTTCCTACTGGTCATGTAGATGACATGCATCTAGTGTTGGAGTGGATCCCTTTGACGCCATGAAGACTTCCCATGGTGGAGAATAGCTCCATGAGATGCTGCCCGACTAGGAATCAGACTCGGAGTAGTTTAATGGTGTGAGGATTACCCTAACCTCCTTGGATTCGATCCCGAGCAGCTCTGGGCTGTATGTGAGTCGAACTCCAGAGGATTGAGTTTGCCGTGCTTGATTAGAATTGAAGATGGCTGCGGCACATCGAGCCCGAGTAGGAAATTGACGATCTTGTCACCCCTGGATCCGATCTCGACCAGCTGAGAGCCGTGTCCAAGTCGAACACTAGAAAAGAGAGTTGTCCCTAAACTCGTAGATCTTGGATATCACCGAAGCAGGTTGTTGAAGACCACTGCGGCGTTGAGTAAGCCGACTGGCGCTAGGTCGGCCTGGTCCTTGGCTGATCGGGTCGGAATGGAGTCAGACAATGTGAGATTGCCGAGATTGTCAGCGATGAAGTCGAGGCTCCCGAAGCTGTTGACTTGTCCGGTGTCGATGTTTTGTATCGGCAATAAGAATATGGGGCTACTCATGAGGAATTTCCTTCTAGGAATACAATGTGCCCGACTAGGACTATATCCTTTTCGTGTCATACAGAGTTATGTATGCCGAGTCCTATTGTATCCCTAATTACAAGGTTAGGCCCATCCTCTGTTCGAGTGGCCCATGGCACTGACAGTAGCCACCGAGACCTTCATAGTTGAGTCATAGCTGATGCCAAGTGCTCATCCTCCACGGTGAAGAATTCCTGAGTGCATTGCTCCCGAGTACTCTTTGTCCGAGTGTTTCTTCTTCCGAGTCCAGCTTCATGTCAGCTGGCAATGAGGCTATGAAGGGCTTCATAAAAAATATGAATAGTGTGCGCCGAATAGGCGCACCTATTAGGTGTAGCCCCGACTTTGTGCTTAACTGTGAAACAATTAAACATAAAGTCAAAGATCTTTAACCTTGTAGTCTTTCCCGAGTAGTGTACTACTCAGTATGTAGACTCTTCAGCATCATGTCAGCTGGAATAATTTTTGCTCATGGTAATTGGTGGCTAAGCATGTAAGCTGAGTACCACTCCTTGGATTTTAACCCAATATGTGGTCAGGTGTACTTGAGAGATATCTACATCTCCAATTTTAATGGAGACCAGCTGTCGATCTTTATAAGGATGTATCCTCAATACCTGGTAAATAATGTAAATACCTGAACACATGTGTCCAGCATTTAGGCTTTCATGAAGCATATCTGATTATTTAATCGATTTCTGTAAATAGCATCTGCACTGTGATTTTAACACAGCCAGTGAGCGGCCCAATAGAGCATGCTATTTAGAAACTCATATCTTGTGGCCTAGTACTGAACTAGCCGGCCCAAGCCTGCTTATTAGCACAGGCTCTATAAGAGTAGGGAGAGAGAGAAAAGATTCCCTCATCTTCTCCAATCCGCCAATCGTTTCGCCTTCTAGCTTCCGCACCGAAAGTTCTCACTTCGTCTCGCTAGGGTTAGTCACAGCCGGCATCTCCCGCACAAAACTCGAGTCATTCCGCTCCGCCACATCCAACCCAAGCCTTCAAAAACATTTCCTCCAAATCTCCTCACTCTCAACAATGCCGAGAGCTTCGCTCGAGATCCCTGAGGTGTCCGTGGAGGCTTGGCCAGTCTCGGACTGCGGCTTGACAAAGCTAAAGTATCTGAAGAAGCAACTGATGCTACAGCAGCGAGAAGTCATCCATTGGCGCATCACCAAAGTGGAATCTATTCTGGAGCCCCGATCTAGTAAGACTGTCACCTTCACCTCTTTTTTCCATCGTGGTCTCGCCCTTCCCTCTTCGGATTTCTTCCGCCAACTTCTATCCTTCTATCAACTGGATTTGGTGAATTTGAACCCCAACTCCATTCAACAAATCTCCATCTTTGCCACTCTTTGTGAATGTTTTCTGGGGGTTAATCCCCATTTCAACCTTTTCTGGTATTTATTCCACATTAAGCCCCAGCCGTCCAAAAATAAAGTCCAAGTGATTGGGGGAGCCGGTCTTCAACTCCAGAATGAAATGAAGAAGATTTATCTCTCTGTTCCTTTGAAAACCTCCCTCAAGGGCTGGCATAGAGAATGGTTCTATTGTTCTGATCTCGAACCTTCTCTGCCCCCTTTCACTGGCTCTTCTTCGGTGGTCCTGCCTAGCTGGTCTTCCGTGCCAAACTACGAAGAGATGGGCCAGGTATACCAACTAATAGAGAAGATCGATCAACTGAAGAGCTCGGGTTTAACTGGTCCCTGGGTGGCGAGGTGTTTCCTGAACCGCCACACCAGGCCATTGAAGCTGAGAAACCATTTCGGATAGGATTACCAGGGCAAGAATGATCCCAGCTGAGAATACCCAAACTTGACTGATGCGAGCAAGGTTACTGACACCTTGCTTGGCTTTTTTGTCAACAGGGTTGTGGAAACTGAAGATGCTGAGCGTGCCACTACTGCTTATAGCCAGAAAAGGCCTTGGCCACAGGTAATCTTGAAAAGCTGATGTGGTATTGCTATGCATTTGTGATGAATATCTGGGGACATTTGTCTGGAATCATCTTCCAATGTGTGAAGTATGTTGTTGAAACATTTGCAGGAGTGTGAGGATTTTGATGATGACTCCCAAACCTTGTCGGCCACAAAAACGAAGAAGAGGCCAGCTAATCCTTCTGCTGCTCAACCCAGCTGCAAGAGAATCGGAAAGAAACCTATTGAAGATCTAAGCAAGAAGAGAACAAGCAAGCCGAGCGTAGCGTCGGGGAGCCTGAAGATTAAGGACCCCGCCAGTTTAGCCCCCAGGCCACCAAGTCCGAGGCCTCCTCCTCCGAGTCCAAGGCCAGCAACATCAAGCTCAAGGCCGACTCTGCTGAGTACAAGATCAGCAACATCGAGCCTAAGGGCGGCGCCACTGAGTAGCTCAACGCCCCAGTTGGCTGCACCAGAAACAGGGCCGACTAGAGGTAAAGCGCCACCACCGACTGCCGCCCCGACTGGCCTGATAGCCAGCAGCTCTCCACCGCCCGTATCCTCTAGAGCTCCCTCGTGGAGGTTCAAGATCTCCAAGAGGTAAGCGATCTTCAATCTTCTAGGAGTTCTAAATGATGTGATAGTATCTTGATACTTGACTTATTATGCAGGAAACGAGTTAACATTGATCCCAAGGGGACCACGCCAACCGCTCCTATTATCGAGCCATCCCCAGCCGAGCCAGCACCAACAAGTTCGTCTGCTAAACTAGAGACTGCCCCAGCTGTAGAAGTTCAAGCAGTCCTGTCAGCACGACCAATAGTGCCGGCTGACCAAGGGAGGAATCCTAAACCTGCTGCCCCAACCCCCGAGCCAATTGCTGAAGCCCTAGCTGCCACCGAGTCCAGGGCCAGGACCCCATCGCCACTTATATCATTGTCATCTTCTGATGAAGCTGACATTCCCCGGCTCGAAGCCCCTCCTCGTGACTTCCTGAGAACATTCCATTGGGTATCCCCTAAGGGAGTCACGGAGAGCTACGAGCATGATGAGCAAGCCGCGGCAAGGGAGCGTGAAGTTCTCCTTCGTGCTGCAATCGCCGCTTCCAGGGGAGTTCAGGTGTGTAGGAAATCTTGCTATGTTTAGTTCTCGACGGTTCTCCTTAATCTAGTACTCCGCCATTTGACTCTATTTTGCTTTGTTTTGCTCTAAGCAGAAGATTGTCGACCGCTCGCAGAAAGTGAATAAGGTCCTGACCCAGCTTGCCCCCCATCTTCAACGACTGAGCCAGCTCTAGGCCGCCAAGGACGACTTGGAACGAGCTAGCCAGGAGAAGGAAATTTGGCTAAGGGGAGCAGTGGATCAGCTTAGGGATGAAAAGTGGGCTCTAGCCGAGAGGATTAGAAGTAAGTCTTTTGTATTATCCTCCCGAATAAATCCTGAGTATATCTCTCCAGCTTTGTTGATTCCCGACTGCCTTGTTGAGTTCTGACTGCAATCTCGAGTTCTTGACTATTCTGATTTGCAGCCCTCGAAGCCGAGTTGAAACCCAAGCAGAGGAGAAGAAACATCAAGAGGTTAAGCTGAAGGAAGTTGAAAAGGCCAAAGCCAAAGTGGAGGCTGACTATGCAAGTAGGCCTCCTCCCTGACAATAACCTTAACCCGCCTTCTTGTTACTCTGACTGCATTATTTGGCTGACAAGTATACTTTTCAATGAATCTGAACAGCTTCGAAAGCCAATGCCCAAACCCAATTTAAAGCCTTTGCAAAGTGGATCAAGGTTGTCAAGGAGTCATGGGAAATTCTTGCCGAATCCGTGAGAGGGCTCCTTGATATTATGGAACCTCACCATGTCAGGACCAGCTCCAACACAGTCTCCCAAGTGCAGGCACGCCTTAGCGAAGCCCCGAGCATCTTGAAAAAGTACTCGGATGAGCGTGTCACTGTCGGTGTGGTCCAAACCCTTGCTATGACCAAATCGATCTACCCTAGGGTAGATATGAGGCCATTGGCGAGGGTTTTGCCAAGAGACAACACCTGAAGAAGCACTGGAGTTGATCAGCCAGGCAAGGCCAACTGCAGAAGCGATCGCAAGAGACCTGGGCATGTAGAAAACAAGCGATTATGCAGTTGGTGTATATATAACTTTTGGTGAAAACATATATATATGTCTTGTAAAATGCTACCGAGTACTTGCTTATTTTTAGTTGTCATTAGCATTACCTGACTATGTAGTCTGCGCTGAGTAGATCGATAGGAACTTAAGAAAAAACATTCACTTCTAAAAGCTATACTCGGGCAAACATAGCATAATCATTGTAAAACTTCACAACTTAGATAAAACAAGCTCGTATTTTATTAACAAGACACATAATACATGCAGCCCTCGACACACTACTCGGTTGAAACAAGTGATGTAGTGAGTCAGAGAAAGGACTTTGTACATATATATGGGGAATACAAAACTCAGGTATAGAAAGGACGTAGCTGTTCTATATTCCATGAGTTGCTGACGAGGGCACCGTCTTCAGTCTTCAGTCGGTAGGCGTCCGGATGTGTTACCTCAGCGATAATGAACGGCCCTTCCCATAGAGGGGATAATTTATGCCTGTCTTTGGTGGTTTGTATTTTTCTCAAGATGAGATCTCCCACCAAAAAGGCACGGCCACGGACATTCCGACTGTGATAACGATGCAGGCCTTGAAAATACCTTGCCGACTGATCGAGTTCGACCAATCAGGTTTTGTTTCATTCTTCTTCTGAGTGGTCCCGAACTCTCAGAGAGCCGAACTCCAACTCGGTTGGTAACATAGCCTCAGCACCATAGACGAGGAAGAAAGGTGATTGCCCTATTGCCCGATTAACCATGGTTCTTAGGGACCAGAGAACGGATGGGAGTTCTTGTACCCACCGCCCTGCATATGGTTGTAGTCGGTCAAACACCCTCGCCTTGATACCTTGTAAGACCATGTCGTTGGCATGCTCGACCTGCCCATTGCTTCGTGGGTGTGCTACAGAAGCATAATAGATCTGATGTCAAAATTGTCACAGAAATCTTGAAATACACCGTCCGTGAACTGAGTACCGTTGTCCGTTATGATGCGGTTAGGAACCCTAAATCGATATAAAATACTCATGATGAAGTCCTTTGCTCGTGCCGCTGTTATGGTAGCAACGGGTTTTGTCTCAATCCACTTTGTGAATTTATCGACTGCGACGAACAAGTGTGTGAACCCTCCTGGCGCTTTTTTGAGCGGCCCGACCATGTCAAGTCCCCAAATTGCAAAGGGCCAAGAGACTGGAATTGTTTGAAGTTCTTGAGCTGGAAGATTTGTTGGTCTTGAATAGAATTGGCATCCCTCACATGTGCGAACTATGTCTTTAGCGTCTGTTACTGTAGTCAGCCAAAAAAAACCCTGCCTGTAAGCCTTTCCGACTAACGTCCTGGATGCGGTATGGTTGCCACAGATACTCGAGTGGATCAATTGCAGAATCTGCTTGCCTCCTCAGTTGTGACGCAGCACATGAGGACCTCGGATGTGCTTCTGTGGTATAGGTCTTCTCCGACTACAAGGAAACATTTGCTTCGATGCTTGATTCGTTCAGCTTCACAGCGTTCATCAGGGAGTTCGTCGTCCAAGAGGAATTTAAGAACTGGAGTCCGCCAATCTTAAGAGAGGATTAGTACTTCATTTGTTGCTGGGGTAGGTTTAGCCCCCGACTGTTCAAGCACTGGTTTCTTCTTGACTGATGGCTCTAGTAGTTGTTCAACAAAAACCCCAGTCAGGACCACTTCTCGTTTGGATCCCATGTTGGCCAATTCGTCTGCAACATCATTGTATTGTCGTAATACATGAGTTATCTCCAGCCCATCGAACTTGTTTTCTAGCTTTCTAACCTCCTGACAATACACCGCCATATTATCGTTGAGACATGTCCAGTCTTTCATGATTTGGCTAACCATGAGTTGAGAATCCCTACGCACAACCAATTGACGAATGCCAAGTGATATGGCGATGCGGAGCCCGTGGATAAGTGCCTCGTACTCGGTGACATTGTGGGAAGCTGGAAAGTGAATCTGGAGGACATACTTGAGTTTTTCACCGGTGGGTGACGTTAACACAACGCCAGCCCCCGCACAGCCGATCCGTAGAGAACCGTCGAAGTACATCGTCTAGTGCTCTAGCTTGTCCGTGTTTGTAGTCGTCTGTACTTCTGTCCACTTGGCCACAAAGTCAGCTAGAGCTTGAGATTTGATTGCTATCCATGGTTGAAAAGTGATGTCAAACGCCATTAACTCGAGTGCCCATATAGCGATTTGGCCGGTGGCCTCATGATTGTGTAGGACGTCCCCGAGTGGATATGATGTGACAATGGTGACTTGATGCGACTAAAAATAGTGCACCAGCTTCCGGACAGTGATGAGTAGGCCATATAATAGCTTCTGGACTTAAGGATACCACATCTTGAAGTTGGCTAGGACCTCACCGACGAAGTAGACTAGCCATTGAATTTTCTGTATATGACCTGGCTCGGATCTCTCGACTACCAGCACCGTGCTGACTACCTGTGTGGTTGCCACCAAGTATAACATTAACGGTTCATGGGGCATAGGTGACACCAACATTGGTGGTGATGTGAGGAATTTTTTGAAGTCTTCGAAGGCTTGCTGGGCTTCGGGTGTCCATTAAAAATTGTCCGCTTTCTTCAGTAATTTGAAGAAGGGCATGCCCCGTTCACCAAGTCGGGAGATGAATCGACTGAATGCCACCATACACCCTGTCAGCTTTTGGACATCCTTCTGGCTAGATGGGGGTGCCATGTTCATGATAGCATTGATTTTCTCTGGATTGGCCTCGATGCCTCGATGTGATATGATGAAGCCGAGTTGCTTTCTGGATGGTACACCGAAAGCACGTTTTTCCGGATTCAACTTCATCTTGAACCTCCGAAGGCTTTGAAAAGTTTCTTCCAAATCAGCGATGAGGTCTTCCCTGGATTTTGTCTTGATTACCATGTCGTTGACATATGCCTCCACATTGCACCCAAGTTGAGTGTGTAGACACCATTGAATTGCTCGTTGATACGTTACTCTAACGTTTTTCAACCTGAACAGCATAGTAATGTAGCAGTATGCTCCAAACGGCGTGATAAATGAAGTCTTCAGGCAGTCTTCTTCCTTCGAGCTGATTTGGTGATATCCCAAGTAACAGTCGAGAAAGCTGAGAAGTTCGCACCCCGCAGTTGAATCCACCACCTGATCTATTATGGGTACACTAAATGGATCTTTGGAGCACGCCTTGTTTAAGTCGGTGTAGTCGACGCACATGCGCCATTTACCGTTCTTCTTCTGGACTAGGACTAAATTTGATAGCCAATCCGAGTGGTAGACCTCTTTGATGAACCCGGCTGCAAGGAGCTTGGTTATCTCCTCCCGAATAGCATCTTTTCGGTCTTGTGCGAAGCGCCGTAGCCATTGTTTGACTACTTTGGCGTCCGTCTTGACATTTAGGGAATGCTCGATCACCTCCCTTGGTACACCAGGCATGTCAGAAGGTTTCCAAGCAAAGATGTTCCTGTTTGCTTGGAGGGAGGTGACGAGTGCATATTCCTATTTGGGGTCGAGTCCGGTCCCGACTAGAGCAGTTTTGGAGGGATCGAAAGGGTCCAGGGGGATCTTTTTGGTTTCAGAATCCGCAGAAATTCTCGACTTGGCTGCTTTCTTGGCCGAAACCTGATCGTCCTCAATGGGAGTTGTAGCGGATAGCCAAATACTGTTGCGTCCAACTGCCGCTTCCTGAGATTGAGCCAGCTCACAGCTCTCCTTGTCACAGGTGAAGGCTTGCTTGACATCACTGCGAAGGGAAAGGACTCCAATTGGCCCTGGCATCTTGAGCATCATGTAGGTATAATGTGGCACCACCATGAACTTGGCTAGCGCCGGCCGTCCGAGTATAGCGTGATACGCTGTCTCGAAGTCGGCAACCTCGAAGCAGATACTCTCTGTGCGGAAATTATCCCGTATGCCAATTGTTACTGGCAGAGTTATCTGTCCGAGTGGAGTACAAGATAGGCCGGGGATTACCCTGTGGAAGGGCGCTGTACTCGGCTGTAGCTCTGAACGAGGGATCTTCATCTCATCCAGGGTCTTGGCGAATAGAATGTTGAGAGCGCTTCCTCCATCTATGAGAACCTTCTTCAATTTGATGCTCCTGACAACCGGGTCCAGGACGAGTGGATAGCGTCCTGGATGAGTAACCCGATTAGGATGATCTGCGCGGTCAAATGTTATTGGGGTTTCTGACCAGGGCAGGTATTGGGGGGCATATGCTACAGAGACCGAGTTGATTTCGCGTGCTGTAAGCTTCTGCTTCCTCTTGGACTCATATGCAGACGGCCCTCTAGAGATGTGGTTGAGCTCAGCTTGGGGATCTTGATAATCGCCGGCTGTGCCCGAATCTGGCTTATCTTTTTTGGCGCCAGATGTTAAAGCCTGCTCGGAAGCAAACTTCTTAAGCATGAAGCAATCATTGACCGCGTGTTTGCCCTTTGGATGAAAGGGGTCGGGCCCGTTCATCACTTTTTGGTATTCGTTGTTCCACGGGGGTCGTGGCTGAGTACGTTCCACGGTGGCCACCATGTTATCCGACTTCCGCCTGTGGCTGCCGGATTTGTTCAATGTCGGCTCGTCATTGTCTTTCTTGTCCTTCTGCTAGGGCTCTTTTTTGTCGTCGAGGGCCTGAGCGACCGCGTCGGCCGAGTCGGCGTACTTGTTTGCCATATCAAAAAGAGCCTTAACAGAAGGAGGAGGTTTCCGAGTGAACTTGGCAATGAACAGGGCGTCTTTGACTCCCTTGCGGAAGGCGGCGATGACAACCTCATCCTTGATCATTGGGATCAAATTTGGCTTCTCGGAAAACCTCTTGATGAACTCACGCAGAGACTCATTCTTCCTTTGGTGCAGCTGATAGAGATCGTGCTCAAAAGATGGCCTCTCGTAAGTTCCCTGGAAGTTGGCGATAAAACGTTCACAGAGTTCTCCCCAGGAGCTGATTGACTTCTTCGGAAGTCCTGTTAGCCATGTCTTGGCCGAGTCAGCCAGAGCGACTGGGAGGTAGTTAGCCATGGCTTTGTGATCTCCTCCGGCTGCTAGGATTGCCAGAGTGTAGACCGTGAGCCAGGACTCGGGATTGGTTTTCCTATCGTATTTCTCGATCCCAGTCAGCTTGAAACCTGCTGGCCAGTCGACCTGTTGCAGCTCTTGGGTGAAGGCCGTTACTCCTTCATCTGTATGAGGACTCCGACTCCAACTATGGCGGTGAAACCGCTCGTGGTGGAGGCTGAAGCGCTCATTCTCGTCCTCCAATCGGTGCTGCTCATCTTCCTCTTGTTTGTGGCACCGTACGTTGATGTCTTGCCGAAGGTCACGCTAAAGTTGGCCTCGGAGATCCTGGTTGTCCCCACGGTTGTTTTGACGCCGCCGGTTGTTGTTGGGGTTGCCGAGTGACGTCTGGTGTGACTCGGTGTGCGGCTAACTGGATCTGGCCGCTCGGCGTCGCGTCGAGGCGGATGAGACTGCTGTTGGAGATGCCAGCCGGTTGGTCGGTATGAGGGTATCGCCCGACTATTGGTGTTGCTGACATGTAGCAGCGGTGATCATGGCTTTTATCCTTGCTATAGTCGGGGTGGCCTGGTGATCAGGCCCGAACTAGAGCATGTCCAGTAGAGTTGCAGCGGCCACAATGTTCTGTTGAGGAGTTACGAAAATGTTGTGGTTGCCGACTCGGGTCTGGAGGATATCTTGTTGAGCACTCCACCTAGCCTTGCACAGATCATCGTTGCGGGCATCACGCTCAGCTTGTAAGCGTCTTGCGTCCTCCTCCTGTTGTTCTCGTAGTCGGCTGGCTTCCTCCTCTTGTTGTTCTCATAGTTGGCGGGCCTCCTTCTCTTGAGTGGGAGTCAAGCCCTTGGACGCCATGAAGATTCTCGTAGTCGGCGGGCCTCCTCCTCTTGAGTGGGAGTCGAGCCCTTGGACGGCATGAAGACTTCACGTGGTGGAGAAAAGCTCATCGAACTACTATCCAACTTAGAATCAGAGTCCGACTGCGACTTGGAGTCGAAATAGTTGAGGGGCGTAATAACGACCCCGACCTCCCTAGACCCGATCTCGAGCGGCTCTGGGCTATATCCGAGTCGGACTCCAGGGGATCGGGTTTGCCGCATCGGATGTTGATTGAAGTTATTCGCGCCGTTGCAAAGTCCGAATGGGAGATTGACGATCTCCTCCTTTCATAGCCCGTTCTCGACTGGCTCAAGTCCGAGTCCGAGTCGAACACTAAAAGAAAGAATTGTCCCTACAATCGGACATGTTGAAGATCGCCGCAGCAAGTCGATGAGGGTTGCCGTAGCATTATGTGGACCGACCAGCGTTGAGTCGGCTTGGTCTCTGGCCAATCGGATCAGGTCCGAGTCAGACAGGGTGAGGTTGCCAACTTTGTCGGCGATGAAATTAAGGCTCCCAAAGCTGATTGTTTACCTGGGGAAGAAGTTGATGCCATCGACTCCCTTGATTGGATCCAACAGGCTTGATGAAGATGATCTCGACGAAGCCCCTACCTGGCGCGCCAACTGTCAATGCTTTATATCGGCAATAAATATATAGGGCTACTCGCCGGACCGAAACTTGATGGATTGCAAAGGAACACGAAAGATTTATACTGGTTCAGGCATGTCCAGTTGCGGTGTATTTCCTTTGAGGATGTATGATTGTGATCTTGGTGATTCTCTACCCTCAGGGGGCACCCTGCCTCCCCTTATATACTAGGGGACAGGGTTACAAAGTAGGAGTCCTAGTTGGACTTCGACCAAGGGATCTCCTTCTAGGAGTACAACATCCCCAACTAGGACTGTATTTTCCCTGTCGTACAAGGTTAAGTCTGCCGAGTTCTATTGTATCCCTAATTACAAGGCTAGGCCCATCCTCTATCCAAGTGGCCCAATAGCTTCTCATGAGGTACCCCGAGCCCATGGCACCGACATGCGCAAATCGTCGTTGCGGGCATCGCGCTCGGCCTGTAAACATCTTGCGTCTTCCTCCTGTTGTTCTCGTAGTCGGCTGGCTTCCTTCTCTTGTTGTCCTCGTACTCGGCTTGCCTCCTGAGTGGGAGTTGAACCCTTGGATATCATAAAGACTTCACGTGGTGGAGAGAGGCTTGCCGAACTGCTGTCCGACTTAGAGTCGGAGTCTGACTGAGAGTCGAAATCAGAATAGTTGTAGGGGGTAATAACAACCCCAACCTCCCTAGATCTAATCTCAAGCGGCTTTGAGCCATATCCGAGTTGAACTCCAGGAGATCGGGTTTGCCGCGTCAAATGCTGATTGAAGTTACTCGCGGCATTGCCAAGTCCGAATGGGAGATTGATGATCTCCTCCTCTCTTAGCCCGATCTCAGTCAACTCATAACCGAGTCTGAGTCGAACACCGAAAGAAAGAGTTGTCCCTAGACTTGGGCATATTGGAGATCGCCGTAGCATGTCACCGAAGATCGCTGCAGCGTTACGTAGGGCGACCGACGCAGAGTCGGCTTGATCCCTAGCCGATCAGATTAAATCCGAGTCAGACTCCGACCAAGGGATTTCCTTCTAGGAATACAACGTGCCCGACTAGGACTATATCATTCCCTTGTCGTACAAGGTAATGTATGCCGAGTCCTATTATATCCCTAATTACAAGGTTAGGCCCATCCTCTATCTGATTGGCCTTAATGCTTCTTATGAGGTACCCGGGACCCATGGCCTCCTCACGTTCCCTGGAAGTTCGTGATGAAACGTTCATGGAGTTCCCCCCAAGAGCCAATTGACCGCCTGGGAAGCCCTGTCAACCATGTCCTTGCCGAGTCAGCCAAGGCGACTGGTAGCTAGTTAGCCATGAACTTGTGTTCGCCTCCGGCCGCATAGATTGCCAAGGTGTAAACTGTAAGCCCGGATTCTGGCTTGGTCTTCCCATCGTACTTCTCTATTGTAGTTGGCTTGAAACCAGATGGCAGTCGACTTGTTGTAGTTTTTGGGTGAACGCCGGTACTCCTTCATCCAAGTGAGGGCTCTGACTTCGACTGCAGTGTTGGAACCGCTAATGGTGGAGGCCGAAGCGTTCATGGTCGTCTTCAAGTCGGCGACGTTCATCTTCCTCGTGCTCCAGGCATCGAGCATTGAAGTCGTGGCGGAGATCCCGTCGTAGTCGTCCCTGAGCGTCCTAGTCATCCCGGCGCTCGTCGTAATGGTACCGCCATCGGTCGTTGTTGTGGTGACCAAGTGACGTGTGATGGGACTCCGAGTGGTGCTGACCAGAGCCAACTGCTCGGCGCCGTGCTAAAGCAGATGAAACCACCGTATCAGAGGCCGTCTTGTTTGACGGTACGAGAGTATCTCCAAATTGTTGTCGCTGCTAGCATGCTGCAGCGGTGATCATTGCCTTGATCCTTGCGATGGTCGGGGTAGCCTGGTGGTCGGGCCCGAACTGCAAGGTGTCTAACAGGGTGGCAGCGGCCACGACATTCTGTTGTGGGGTCTCGAAGACGTCATGGTCGCCTACTCAGGTTTGGAGGATCTCTTGTTGAGCAGTCCGCCCAGCCTTGCGCAACTTGTCATTGCGAGCATCGCACTCGGCTTGCAGGCATCGCATGTCCTCCTCCTGTTGCTCATGCAGTTGGCGAGCCTCCTCCTCCTGTTGATCGTGTAGTCGACGTGCATCTTGTGTTGGAGTTGATCCCTTTGATGCCATGAAGACCTCGCATGGTAGAGAAAAGCTTCCCAAGCTGCTATCCGACTGGGACTAGGATTCGGAGTAGTTTAGCGATGTGATGATGACCCCGACCACCCTGGACCCAATCTCGAGCGGCTCTGGGCCGTATCTGAGTTGAATTCCAAAGGATTGTGTCTGCCGTATCAGATTGGAATTGAAGATTGTTGCGGCATTGTCAAGTCCGAGTGGGAAATTGACAATCTCGTCTCCCCTGGACCCGATCTCAATCGGCTCAGAGCCGAGTCTGAGTCGAATATCAGGAAAGAGAGTTGTCCCAGAACTCGTAGATCTTGGGTGTTGCCGAAGCAGGATGTTGAAAACTGCTACGGCATTGCGTAGGCCAACCGACGCTGAGTTGGCTTGGTTCCTGGCCGATTGGGTTGAAACCGAGTCGGACAAGGTGGGATTGCCGAGATTGTCGGTGATGAAGTCGAGGCTCCCGAATCTGATAGCTTGTCCAAGAGAGAAGTTGATGCCATCGACTCCTATGGTTATATCCATCGGGCTTGATGACGATGATCTTGATGAAGCCCCTACCTGGCGTGCCAACTATCGATGTTTTGTATCGGCAATAATTATATGGGGCTATTCGTCGGACATAAACTCGATGGATTCGAAAGGACACATGGGATTTATACTAGTTCAGGCCCTCGGTGTGAGGTAATACCTTACTTCTAGTTGTGGTGTATTGCTTTTGTGGTATGTGGAATCCTCTGATGAGATTGTCATATGCCCCAGGGGGCTCCCAACCCCTCCTTATATACTAGAGGGATGAGAGTTACAGGGTAGGAAACCCAGTCGAATACTACCAAGGGCTTTCCTTATTGGTACATAGAGTATCCGGCTAGGACTATATCCCCTTTCTTGTCATGCAAGGTAATATGAAGCTGAGTCCTACTCTATCACCAATTGTAGGGACTGGCCTACCCTTTGTCCGAGTGGCCGAAATTGCCCTCCTTGAGGTACCGGGGCCCATGGCCTCCACAAATATAGTCCTAGCCGGTCGCTCTATGTTCTTAGAAGGAAATCCCATGGTTGAGTCCGACTGGGATTCCTACCTTGTAACCTTGCCTCCTCAGTATATAAGGAGAAGCAAGGAGCCCCCTCGGGCATACAGAATCTGACCAAAGAATACGGCGAAAGTAATACACCACAACTGGAAGTAGGGTATTACCTCACCTTGAGGGCCTGAAACAATATAAATCGACTTTTCTTTCGAAGTCCATTGAGTTTCAATCCGACGAGTAGCCCTACAATCAATATTACTGATACGAAACATCTATAGTTGGCGCGCCAAGTAGGGGATTCATCAAGATCATCGTCATCAAGCTCGATGGATCCAACCACAGGAGTCGACGGCATCAGCTTCACCCCTGGACAAGCCATTAGCTATGGGAGCATCGACTTCATCGCCGACAAATTCGGCAATCTCACCTTGCCCAACTCGGTTTCTACCCGATCGGCCAGGGACCAAGCCGACCCAGCACCAGTTGGCTTACTCAACGCCGCAGTGGTTTTTAACAACCTACTCTGGTGATACCCAAGATCTACGAGCCCTGGGGCAACTCTCTTTCCTAGTGTTCGACTCGGATTCATCTTCGAGCTAGTCCAGATCTGATCAAGGGGAGACGAGATCATCAATCTCCCACTCAGACTCAACAACGCCGTAACCATATTCAACTCAAATCTAATACGGGAAGACCAATCCTCTGGAATTCGACTCAGATACGGCCTAGAGCCGCTTGGGATCCGGTCCAGGGAGGTTGGGGTTATTATCACACCACTAAACTACTCCGAGTCCGACTCCCAGTCGGACAGCAGCTCAGGAAGCTTTTCTCCACTGAGTGAAGTCTTCATGGAGTCAAAGGGATCAACTCTAATGCAAGATGCACGCCGACTATACTATCAGTAGGAGGAGGAAGCTTGCTGACTACGTGAGCAATAGGAGGAAGAAAACTGACGCCTACAGGCCGAGCGCGACGCTCACAACCACGATCTATGCAAGACTGGCCGAGTAGTGCAACAAGAGATTAAGGCCGAGTTCCGACCATGTCGTCTTGGTTACACCTCAGCAGAACACAGTGGCCGCCGCTACACTCCTGGACACTCTGCAGTTAGGACCTGATGACCAAGCAACACCGACTATTGCTAGGATCAAGGCTATGATAACGGTTGCAGCATGTCAACAATGTCAGTAATCTGGAGACACCTTAATCCCATCCAACAAGACAACTTCAGATGCTGCAACTTCATCCACCACGGGGCAATGCCGAGTGGCAGGCTCTGACCAATGCCACTCGGAGTCTAACCGCGCATCACAAGGTCATACTGATGATCGACGACGGTATCAGCATGACGGGCGTCGGGACAACCGCGACATCCGAGAACAACTACAACAAGATCTTCGATCTCCACCACGACATCAACGCTCGATGTTGAGAACGTGAGGAGGACGAACGTCGCCAACTTGCAGACGAAAACGAGCGTTTCAGCCTCCACCACAAGCAGTTTTGCCGCCACAGTCGGAGCCGAGCCGCCACTTGGACAAAGGAGTTCCAACTTTCTCACGCAAGCTACAACAAGTTGACTGGACTATAGGTTTCAAGCCAACTGGCATAGAGAAGTACAATGGCAAACCAACCTGGAATCCTGGTTGACCATATACACCTTGGCAATCCGAGCAGCTAGAGGTGACCACAAAGCCATGGCAAATTATCTCCCCATCACCCTAGCCAACTCGGCACGAACATGGTTAATGGGGCTTCCCAGAGGGTGTATTGTCTCCTAGGGGGAATTTCGTGAGCGCTTCGTGGCCAATTTCCAAGGAACATACCAAAGACCAGCATCCGAGTACGATCTATACCAGCGCCACCAGAAGAAGTACGAGACTCTCCGGGATTTCATCAAGCACTTTTCCTAGAAGAGAAACTCTATCCCAAGATGAAGGAGGAGGTGGTGATTGCTGCCTTCCGCAAGGGAGTCAGAGACAACCCTTTCATAGACAAGTTCACTAGGAAACCGCCCAATTCCGTCAAAGCTCTATTCGACATGGCCAAAAATATGTTGATTCAGCCAATGCAGTCACCGAAGTGCTCGATGACAAGAAGGGCCTAGACAGAAGGAGCGATGGGACACGGACGACATGACCCCATCTAAAGCCAGGAACCGCAAACACAAGTCAGAAGACATCGTGGCCACTGTTGACTACACTCGACCGTGACCCCCTAGGACGGATGACTACCAGAAGGTCATGAACGGGCTATGCCCTTTTCATCCAAAGGGGACACATGTGGCCAAAAATATTTTTAGAGCAAACATCCACGTCCGGCAAGCCAAATGACAAGGATAAGCCGGACTCAGGCCCAGCCGGTGATTACCAGGATCCCCAGGCTGAGCTCAATCACATATTCGGAGGGCCATCAGCATACGAGTACAAGTGCAAGCAGAAGCTTACCACACGGGAAGTAATCTTGGTTTTCATCGATGCCCCCCAATATCTACGATGGTCTAAAGTGGCAATCATGTTTGACCGCACAGATCACCCTGACCGAGTGGCACATAGAGGACGTTATCTACTCGTCCTAGATCCAGTAATCAAAAACATCAAGCTAAAAAAGGTTCTCATCGATGGAGGAAGCGCACTCAACATTCCATTCAACAAGACACTCGACGAGATGGAGATACCTCGATCCGAGATACGGCCAATACAGCTCCCTTCCATGGGGTAATCCCTAGGTTGTCTTCAACACCACTTGGTCAGATCACTCTGCCGGTCACCTTTGGCACGCGGGAAAATTTCTGCACAGAGAATATCTGCTTTGAGGTCGTTGACTTCGAGACAACCTACCATGCCATACTCAGACATTCGGCACTCGCCAAATTCGTGGCTCTGCCCCACTACACCAACATGATGCTCAAGATGCCTGGACTAGCAGGAGTCCTCTCCCTAGATAGCGATGTCAAGCAAGCCTTCACCTCCAATAAGGAGAGCTGCTAGTTGGCCTAGTCACACGAAGCCGCGGTTGGATGGAGCAATATCCGACTGGCTACAACAACATCAAAGGAGGACGATGAAGTCCCGACAAAAAAGGCGGCCAAGTCGGGAATTTCAGTGGAGTCAGAAACAAAGAAGATCCCTCTGGACCCTTCTGACCCCGCCAAGACTGTGCTTCTTGGGACCAGACTTGACCCCAAATAGGAAGACAAACTCGTCACCTTCCTCCAGGTGAACAGCGATATATTTGCTTGGAACCCTTTCGACATCCCTGGTGTACCAAGGGAGGTGATTGAGCATTCCCTCAACGTCAAGCCAGTCAAACAACGACTACGGCGCTTCCCACAAGACCGCAAAGATGCTATCCGCGAGGAGATAACCAAGCTCCTGGCAGCCGGGTTCATCAAGAAGGTCTATCACCTGGATTGGATGGCAAACCCAGTCTTGGTCCTAAAGAAGAATGGTAAATGGCGCATGTGCATCGACTACACCGACTTAAACAAAGCGTGTCCCAAAGATCCATTTGGTCTACCTAGGATTGATCAAGAGGTTGATTCAACTGTGGGGTGCGAACTACTTAGCTTTCTCGACTCCTACTCGAGATCTCATCAGATAAGCCTGAAGGAGGAGGACTGCCTGAAGACTTCTTTTATCATGCCATTTGGTGCATACTGCTATATCACTATGCTGTTCGGGTTGAAAAACGCTAGTAAAACGTATCAACGTGCCATCCAGCGGTGTCTTCACACTCAACTTGGGTGCAACATGGTGGCATATGTCGATGACGTGGTAATCAAAAAAATTTTTAAAGGAGACCTCGTCGCCGACCAAGAAGAGACTTTTCAAATCTTTCGAAAATTCAAGATGAAGCTGAACCCGAAAAAGTGCGTCTTTGGAGTACCTTCGGGAAAACTACTCGGTTTCATCATCTCACACCACAGTCATGAACACGGCTCCCCCAACTAGCTAGAAGGACATACAGAAGCTAACCGGCTACATGGCAGCACTCAACTGATTTGTTTCCCGACTTGGTGAATGGGGCATGCCTTTTTCAAGCTTCTGAAGAAAGTTCACAATTTCCAATGGACGCCGAAAGCTGTCGATGTTTTATATCGGCAATAAGAATATGGGGCTACTTGTGAGACCTAAACTTGATGGACTGCAAAGGAACATGAAACAATTTATACTGGTTCAGGCCCTCAAGATGAGGTAATACCCTACGTCCAATTGTGATGTATTGCCTTTGAGATTTCTCTGGTGAGATTTTCACTATGCCCTCAGGGGGCACCCTGCCTCCACTTATATACTGGGGGACAGGGTTACAAAGCAGGAATCCCAATCGGACTCCGACCAAGAGATTTCCTTCTAGGAATAAAACGTGCCCGACTAGGACTATATCCTTTCCTTGTCGTACAAGGTTATGTATGCCGAGTCCTATTGTATCCCTAATTACAAGGTTAGGCCCATCATCTGTCTGAGTGGTCCATATGCTTCTCATAAGGTACCCGGGGCCTATGGCCTCTACAAAAGCCCAATAAGCCTTCGAAGACTTCAAGAAGTTTCTCACATCACCACCCATGTTGGCATCACCAATGCCCCAAGTACCACTCATGCTATATCTAGCGGCAACTACTCAAGTATTCAGCATGGTTTTGGTTGTTGAGCACGAAGAGCTAGGACATATCCGAAAAGTACAATGACTAGTTTACTTCGTCAACAAGGTCCTAAAGCAATGCAAGATGCGATATCCCCAAGTCCAAAAGCTGCTATATGGACTACTCATCACTGTTCGAAAGTTGGTGCACTACTTTCAATCGCTCCAATTCCAATTGTCACATCGTTCCCACTCGGAGATGTTCTTTACAATCGCGAAGCTACCAGTAGAATCGCTAAATAGGAACTCGAGTTGATGGTGTTTGACATGGTCTTCCAACCACGTACAGCAATCAAATCTCAAGCACTCGCCAACTTCGTGGCAGAGTGGGAAGAAGTTTAGTTGGCTACACCTATGGACAAGCTTGAGTACTGGACAATGTACTTCGACGGTTTTCTACGGATCGGCAGAGAAGGAGCTGGCGTCATTCTGAAGTCATCCAACAAAGAAAAACTCAAATATGTCCTTCAAATATACTTTCCAGCATTCCACAACGTTGCTGAGTATGAAGCACTCATCCATGGGCTCAATATTGCCATATCAATCCGACGATTGGTGGTTCATGGGGATTCCAAATTAGTGGTGAACCAAGTCATGAAAGACTAGACGTGATTGGACGACAACATGGCGGTATATTGTCAAGAAGTGCGGAAGTTGGAAAATAAGTTTTACGGGCTAGAAATCACATACATTTTGTGCCAATACAATCAAGTCGCAGATGTGCTAGCCAGTATGGGATCCAAGCGTGAAGTGGCCCAACCGGAGTTTTTGTCGAGTAGTTAATAGAGCCATTATTCAAGAAGAAGCCTAATCTCGACCAGTTAGGGGCTGAGCCAGTAACAAAATCAATGGAAGTCCTCATTATTTCTCAAGACTGGCGGACTCCACTCATCCAATTCCTAGGGGAAGATGAGCTCCCGGAAGACCGCAACGAAGCCAAACAAGTCAAGCGTCAGAGCAAGAGCTTTATCATAGTTGGAGAAGACCTTTATCGTTGATGTGCATCTGGAGTCCTCATGCGTTGCGTCACACCTGAGGAGCTCAAGCAGATACTGCAATCGATCCACTCGGGCATGTGTGGCAACCATGCTGCATAAATGACGTTAGTCGGAAAGGCTTATAGACAAGGTTTCTTCTGGCCGACTGTGGTTACCGATGCCAAAGACATAGTTCGAACATGCAAGGATGCCAATTTTTCACTCGGCAAACACGTTTACCAGATCAGGAGTTGCAGATAATCCCAATATCTTAGCCCTTTGCAGTTTGGGGGCTTGACATGGTCGGGCCGTTTAAAAAAGCACCAGGAGGGTTCACACATCTGTTGGTCACGGTGGACAAGTTCTCAAAGTGGATTGAGGCCAAACCCGTTGCTACCATAAATGCAGCCAGGGCAAAAGATTTCATCATGGATATTCTCTACCGATTCGGAGTCCCCAATCGCATAATAACGGACAACGGTACTCAGTTCACTGGTGGCATCTTCCAAGATTTCTACGATGAGTTCGGTATAAAGATCTATTATGCTTCTTTGGCTCACCCACAGGGTAATGGGTAGGTCGAGTGTGGAAACGGTATGGTCTTACAAGATATCAAGGCTAGAGTGTTAGACCGACTATGACCATATGCAAGGCAGTGGGTACAAGAACTCCCATCCATTCTTTGATCACTTTGAACCACGATCAGTCGGGCAACATGGCAATCCCATTTCTTCCTGGTCTATGGTAATGAGGCCATGTTACCAACCGAGTTGGAGTTCGACTCTCCACGAGTTTGGGCCCACTCCGAAGACAAATCAAACGAAGACCGACTGGTCGAGCTTGACCAGTTGGAGGAAGCAAGGGACATCATAACAATCCAGTCGGCAAGATATCTTCAAGGCCTGCGTCATTATCACAGTCATAATGTTCGTGGCCGCGCCTTTTTGGTAGGAGATCTCATATTGAAAAAAATACAAACCACCAAAGACAAGCACAAATTATCTCCCTTATGAGAGCGGCCATTCATTATCGCTAAGGTGACATGCCCGGGGCTTACCAACTAAAGACTGAAGATGGTGTCCTAATCAACAACTCGTGAAACATAGAACAGCTACCTTATTTCTATTCTTGAGCATTGTACTCAATTGATATATATAAATAAAGTTTTTTTACTTTGACTCACTACGCCGATTGTTCCAACTGAGTGGTCAGTCGGGGCTACATGATATTACATCTGTTGCTGTTGTTCAAACTAAACTCGAGTTTGTTTTATCTAAGTCACGAGGTCTCATAACAATTATTCTAACTTCTACTGAGTATAGACTTACTGGATAAATGCCTTTTGAGTTGGTCCTTATCACTCGGTATGATCTAGCTAGTCGGATAAGACCAATGACTCCTGCGATAATTCAAGCACTCGAATAGATCTTTACAACCACACAAAACCACAAACATTTACAATATATACAAGTTGCAATTGTTTTCCCATACACAGCCTGCTCAAAGAGTTTGTCATGTTTATTGGCAGCACAATCACAGTGGCAATTCATCAGCTTTTACCTTAGTAGTTGGCTGAGCCAAGTTGATCAGTTCAAGTCCTCGCTTTGGAATTGTGCCATCAGTGAATCCCTCGCTGACCGCCTCAATATCCACTCGGGGATAAAGAGACTTGGTCATTGCAAGGGCCTGGGTAATGCCCAGGGTGGCATGCTCCGTGACATAATTCTTCAAGACCGCCTGTCGGCGAAACGGGAATGGGGGTCCCACATTCTCGGGAACATAAGGGCCTTCGGCCATATCAGCCCCCCGGGGCCCACTTTCTGTGCAAAAAACAACTGGCCATCGCTGGTTGTTCTCTAAGCGCCTGAGGCTGCGGGCGCTGCCCGGGGCCGGGACGCTCGGCCTCGGCGCTCCACGCGCGCGACGCCCGGGCGCGGTGCCGGCTCGAGCTGGCCATCACCAACCACCGCATTTATGGTGAGCCGACGGCGTGGTGACAGGGCGCGTCACCCCTGTCCACCCGCACGAGACCCTGAGCAGTCAGAAGACTTTTTTTGACTGAGAGAGCTCCTTTCTTCCACGCTCTGGCAGCTACAGTGTGCTCGGTCACATTCGCACGACTTTAGCCGCCTGCAGCGGCTGCTCTCCGAGGCAACCTACCCGCCGTGCTGCACCAACTCCTGCGTGGGTGTCACAGGCGGACAGGGGCGACGGGACGCTCCACCAACTCCGGCGTGGGCGTCGCAGGCGGAGGGGCGCACAGGAGAGCTCACCGGAAAATATCTCCCTCCGCGTACCGGCACTGTGGACTCCCCTGAGCTCTATAAAGGAGGATCCATGCCGCAGATGAGAGAGGGGAGCACAAGCTCAAGCAATAGACAACAAGGCAACCTTTACTGTTCTTCTTCCCCAAGTCTCCCGGTTACGCTTCCGAGCTCCCCGGGTACACCTTGTAACACAACCATACACATTCTCCCACATAGCATACACACAGGACGTAGGGTATTACGCTCCGGCGGCCCGAACCTGTATAAATCCTCTCGCCTCCTCTGTGTGCCATTGTTTTCTCGTCTTCTCCAACGCCTCGTACACCTGAGGAACAGCTCCCCTGGCCGAACCTCAAAAGGGGGGTCTCCCGACTTCCCGCCGTCGAGGCTTCGTCCTCCGACACTGGCGCGCCAGGTAGGGGGAGTTTTCTTCCTCAGGTCGGACGCCGACGTTCCCGACACCGACGCCCTTCATGGCTGGAGGCCATCGCCCGCGGGATTCCGACGAGGAGTCCGGCGACTACACCCTGCTGGGCAACGTTAGCCCAGAGGCAAGCCCGCCACCTTCTCCCTCTTCGCCTTCCTGGGGGCGCGCGGCGCGTACCCGGCGGGCAAAGCGCGCCCCGCGGCGACCTGGTGGTGCGGCCTCGGCCCCTTCCCTCGCCGAGGGGGCCGGCAAGTGCCCCGCCGGTTCCGCCGCCGCCTCATCCATAGGGCGCGAACAAAGGCGCCGTCCCACGGCACGTCGCAGCCTCCACTTCCATTCCGCGACACCGCAGGAAGCCCTCTTGGCGCGGAAGCCCTCCTGCGACACCCCCCGACATTTGCCGGGGATGAGGCCGGGGGCGGCGGTGGATTAACGAGATCGCCAACTTGGTAGGCACCGCCCACCGCCGGGTCACCGCCGGCGGCCATACAAGCGCTGGGACTTCCGACCGCGCGACCTCTAGCGCGAGCCGGCCGACCGCCCCGGGCCAGAACAAACCCCGGGGCACGGACAACCTCCGCAACCGGCTCGACCGGACCCGGGCCCACGAGGACGCCCGGGTCACAATGGAGCGCCAGCGTGAGCGGCGCAAGGACGCCGCCAGGCATTCCGAGGCCCCGGCCTCCTGCTCCGAACCACTAGTGGGAAACCGCTATTCGTCACCAGAGCCTACCCAGTATACGGCTGCTCGGGTTGCACTGGCACTCTCCCCGGGCCTGCGGCAGGTTTGCTGGCCGGTATTGATTCCAGCCCAACTTGCCGACGAAGTACGAGGGATGGCTCGTGACCCCACGGTTCTTGCAGATATATGCCACTGCCAGCCGGGCGGCCTCCGGCGGCGACGAAAGGTGATGGTGAACTATTTTCCCGTCGCCCTCAAAGCCCCAGGCTCGCTCCTGGCGATGATGAGCCTCCCCGCGAGGGATCCATCCGCTCCTGTGGGAGAAACCTTTGCCACCAGTTTGTGGCAAATTTCCAGGGCCAAACCTTCCCGCGCCCTGGGACAGAACGGACCCTCCCGCCCTACGTCAGAATAGGTGAGGCGTTGAGGCATTCCTTTCCTGCAGCGTTTCAGCCAGGCGCAACACAATCCCTCACATCGCCCCACGCGGTTATCCACGCGTTCCGTTCGGGCGTCGCGCGACCAGCGCATGCTCCGAAAAATGGGCCCCCCGCGACGTCCAAACCACGCGAAACTGTCCACCTTGCCGACCACTGCGCCGCGCAAGGAGAGCGCCGGCGCTGGAACAGCCCTGGCTCTGAGTCCCGCTGAGGACCCTGAAGGGCAGGCCTCACGTTCCGCGGCGCGGCGGCAGCGGAAGCGCCAGAAGGCAAGGAGTCCCGAGAACTTCGCCTTCGCGTCTCGGCCCCGGGGCCGCGCCGCCCGCCAAGACGATACGGCGGCAAACGGGCAGAGGCTGATTCTGGCGCCACCGCACCGGCGCGGCCGGAATGGCTCACGTCCACGGACGACCGCCCGACCTCACGGAAGTGCCGCGCCTCCAAGACCTCGACCACTAAAAGTGCCACAGGACGGCAGCAGACAAAGCCCGCTCCCAAGTCCTAGCACCCTCTCTAGTTCCAAAGAACCGGAATTACGCCACCCGACGCGGCACGACGCTCACCTCGCGCGTTGCTTCAAGCCATGAACCGACTGTAGCCTCGGACCCAGAGCGCGACACGGCAGCGTCCCGTGAGCCTGAGAGTGACGATATTTCCAGATCACCGTTCGAGGCCCCACAGACCACATATCCACCCCGGTACCTTAGGGAGGACAGTCGCCCTGCGTTCTCCCCCACCATATGCAACGTGAAAGTGGGCGCGTCCCTCGCGACGGGCGCCCCCATCAATATCCCTTTCCCCGAGTCTTTGAAAGATCAAGCCCCAAGCGACGAGAATCTCGCGCCCTCTTCATCCGAATCATCGGCTACGAAGGCCTCAACTTGCCTCGTCGCCAGTCTACCTTGCCCGTCACCTTTCGGCCGTGGAAAACCTTCCGCAACGAAGGCCACCATACTTCACGTGGGTGACCAGGTGCCAACCCATCCCCGCATACAACGCGTGCCCTGGCCCCCCCGCATGTGGTCAACTTATGGCTGTGACGCACTACCGCTTACCTGGAACATGAAGCTCCCGCCCCTCGGCGCTGTCTCTCCCCGATCACATTCTTTGGGACGTAAAGGCCGGCAGCCTCTGCGTGCGCCGACAGCGTTGGTCCTCGGCCCTCCATCACCCCCTTCACCACCCTCAGCGTGGCGGGGCCGTGCCTTCCTTACTGCGCTCCCCCAAAGTCCTCTCGTCGCTCATCGTCGCCACGATTGTGAGCTGTCAAGATAGTCCTCTTCCCGCGACCTCGGCCCGGCATTCCCCAAGTTTGCGAGTTCGATCCGCGACATCTCAAGAGGTAAAAGGCGTCTTCATCGCCTCTTCCTCCGGCAAACACCGACGTCTTCGCCTTGCAAGACCTCGGATATGCCCGTTGTCCCCCAGTGAGGTGATGTGGAGTCATTCTCCGCTTGGGCCTAACCCGCACTGGCTCGCGCCCGGATATCGCTTCAGAAGGTAACGACGACAGGCCTCAGCGTCTAGCGCCAGCCTTCGGTCCTTGAGTGAGTCCAAGAACTCTGCTGCCCATGTCCTCCCGCCCGCCACCTGAGCCCCGAGTCGTCCACCCAAGCTGGCCAAACCCAATCGTCGTCCCCAAATCCAACGGGAGCGCAGATGTGCATAGACTACACCGAACCCAACAAGCTTGCCCCAAAGACCCATTCCCTCTGCCCCATAGACCAGATAGTCGATCCCACCGCGTTGCGGACCTCTTTGCTTTCTGATGCTATGCAGGATACCATCAGATCCGCATGCATAGGAGATGAGGAAAAAACTTCTGTCATACCCGCCAGGGCCTTTTTGAGTAGTAGCATCTGCCTTTCTGCCCGTTGAAGAAGAATGCTTGTTATGTTCATTCCACTTTCTCAGTGCTTCCGCGTAACATTGAATCGCAGCTGTCCAACATAGGCCTACGTCGACATTTGTGTTGAAGTCGCGCGACCCGCCACTCTGCTGCCATGACTGCCTGAGACGACAGGTAACCTTCGATGCACCATGGTTTTGAAGCTGAAACAACCGGACGAAGGCGTCTTTTCGGATGGGTCGGCTCTCGCGTTCTGCATATCTCCTCTGTTCCTCTGCTGTCCAGCCGTTCATGAGGCAAACCCGGAGAAACGCTAGCATATCGACCCTGCTTATGTTGCGAGCCCCCCGACGAGGCTACGGAGGCCCAAAGCTGACCGGTGCGTTGGCCGCACTTGATTAGCGACTCGTCATCTCCAGGCTTGGACGTGCCCTCCCCCTATTCAAAACTTTCTTCAAGAATCCGGGTTCGCTTGGATACGGATGCAAGCCCTGATGAAGCTCAAAGGGACCTGACTACGCCTCAGACGATCCCGTATGCCACCTTGGATTGGGCACCAGAACGGACCCACTTTTGAATCTCGTACATCGCGGAACCCCAGCATTTAAGCGCGCCGATCTGTCGTTCGAAGACGCACCTTGACCAATAGCGATGCAGGGCCATACCTCGTAGTTCACCCCCGGGCCGCGTTCCCACCGCAAGAAAACTCCGAACCTAAACCGCCAGTCCTGCCAAGCAGAGTCACGTCGAGCCATTGAAGAAACCTTCTTGCTGTTGCTCGCTAGCCGGACCATCTCCTAACATTAACACCCTGGCCCAATGTCCCAACCCTCCCATAACCTGTCCCCCATTTAGCAGAGAGCTCGCTCCCTCCCGGGGAGACAAGCTGCCGGACCCCCGGCCCTGTCGGGCCGGCTTCGGGACACACAACCAGAAGCCGGTGCTCTACGTTTTCCTGTCACCGTCAGCTATGATATTAGTCAGACTCCGCGACGCCCAAAATCGCCAATCCCCAGGCAGCGCTAGAAAGTCAAGCCTACGCCTATTACTCATATCGCGTCACACTTGAGAACTTCGCCACTTACAGTCCTGTCGGCCACAAGGGATCTTTGACTGTCACATCCTCCCCCGCTGAGCAGCGCATAAGATATCCGGGAAGGAACTGGGCACCGACTCTGCTACCTTAAGTGCTTTCGACGCCGCTGAGTATGACCTACCAGCATTCTAACGCGCAACGGCCATTTCAAACTCTGCCAAAAGACTAAATCCTCCTGGGAGATTGCGATGCGGATAATCCCACGGGCCCGAGCCAGAGCCCTTTGCTGACGCCGTTCCCCGGGTCCCTCGACCACGATGATCTGCATCCGACTCGACACTCGCCTCCACTAGAAACTGATATGTCAGGAACGACTCCGCGCCCTCTCCGGCTTGCCGCCCCACTGGGGCCGGGATCGTCACGATCGCCCCCCTGTGGACGCTGAAGTTCCGCTTCATCGATCACTACAAAATCGGAAGGCCCAAACAACATGGCGAGTACGAGGCTTCACGCCGCCTCCGCGCGTGATCCCTATCGGGGCGCATGAGTGTCTTTCTGTCGACGGCTATGCGCGCAGGCGACTCAAGCATCGTCATCAACCAGTGTACCAGATCCACACCCATGGGAACTCCCAATGTCGCCGCATACACGTGGACGAAAGTCGGGAGACTTTGAGCCTTACAGCGTCACGACAGCGCTCACGCCTACGTCCACTGTCCCTTCTTGCAGTCGCAATCCTTATCCGCCGACGAGCTCTCAAGACTGGCTTCCTCCGGCGCCTGTCCCTCGGATTTCCGAAGCCCCGAACCTCCTCTTGCTTAGCCGAACCTCGGGCTCAACCCCTAAACCCCCAAGGCCTGAAGCAGGCACACTGCGCTTCCCGCCCAGAGCTTGGTCCTCGCGCCGACCCACGCCCCCTCCTGATGGACAAAGCGGCATATCTCTCCGAAGCACATTCATCCGCTGAAAACAATCTGCGGACGCAGAAAGAAAGAATTCGCTTCGCTCTAACGACTTAAAAGTCCCGGTAGAACGGACTTCTACGCTGGCCCACGGGCGTTCGTCTGCTCACAGTGCCGTGTCCGCGCCACTCCGATCCGAGATCCTCCCACTCATCCACGAAGGAGTTTAAGATATGCCCACAACACCATATTCGTCCTCTGGTCGAAGGTCTTCCGCTGAGGGATTTATGGCCACACGGCGCTGACAGACGACATATCATTCCTCGTCCAACGCGCGCGTGCCATTCACCCAAAACAGTACCACACCAACCGGCTCAATCACTCCAATTATCGCCTCCTTCCTTGCCCTCTCGCACCAAAGGTCTGGATCTTTCGATATCCCTCTCCTCTTTCCCTCCGGGCACATCGGGGAGGATCGGGCATCTCATATAGTCCAGTCGACAACGTCCCCTGAAGATCCCAGGACGGCGTGTTCCCTACAGTATAATCGACACATGCGACCAACACTACACGCATTCCAATAATCCTGGAACACCAGCCGCTCGGGACCCAACCGCCATTATCACCGACAACGGAGCACGCTGAGTCTAGAGCACTCGTTCGGCGGTCATACATGCTCCGTAAGCATCCGGCCTTCAAGACTACTCTGCAGCCTTCCTCCTGCTCCCACCCACAGCAATGCAGGTCGCGAGAGGCCAAACGCTGATCCTACGGGGGCCTCAAACAAGGTCCTTACACCGACCTCAAGAAAACACTGCGTCTCAATTGGACGCACGAAAATCTATGTTCCTCCTCAGCGCTTTGTCTGGGCCAATCGTCATCCACGCCGAGCAGGTGCATGAACGGGAGACCCGTTTTTTCGCCTTGTATTTAATTGGTATCGGCCAGCCGTTCTTTCCGCAGAACTCACCTCCTCTCCCCCGAGTTTATTATCACGCTATGCGACAACATCCGACCACGACAACATGCAGCTCGACAACCGAACTTCCTCTCGCAGAACACGCAGAAAGACGACGGCCGCCTCGCCTCCGAGGCGCACTTGATTATTCTAACCCGCGAATCCGTTTTAAGCGCTATCACAGCGTTAAGTTCGGCTATCCGATCACTTCCAATCTGAGTCGACCAGTCTCGCTACCGCCGAGCTCCAGTACGACTTAGCCAGAAAGAAAAAGCTTATCAACCCCAATGTGGAAGCCCCAATTCCTGAGGATCTAAGGGTGTCTCCGACCGGGCCATTCACGTTCAAGACGGGCCAGGAGAATGGACCCCGCCACCCCAATCATCCGGAAATAATCGACCTACAATCTCGCATAGTTTAATCCATAACATCAGTTATCCCGAGTAAGTATAAGGACGACTCGGTCCATGTGACGATCCGGTTCCCCTCAAACTCAACGACTGCCGCGGCGTCCCCCAATATGCGTACATACCATTAAACA
>RYFJ01002459.1:0-123774 GCA_003991445.1 Oryza meyeriana var. granulata
TTCCAGGATCGTTACCAGAAGAATCGATTCTGTGTGACTGATGGTGGCCTGTGTGGGCCTGAACGGGCCTGTGTGACCCGGGTGTTGGATGACATCGTAGTTATGTTAAGTGACGAAGTTTTAAAAGAACGGGCATTCACCTAATACATGGAGGTACTAGAGGATGGTACAACCACGAATCCCGGAATTTGTCGTGCACAAGTCTCAGCTTGTGGATGGGTCAAGACGCGAGTCGACCCGACTACCTTAACTGTGCGGTGAGTTGTTGCAAAACCCAAACTCATGGAATGGATTGAAGCGTGAGCTTCTTTCGACAATTCAAGGAGAGCAACTTAGTTTTCGTTTAAAAACACAAAATCTTTGAAGACCACTTTTGCAAAATAACCCTAACCTTCCTTGCTAACCTTGCATGCCACCTAATTTCCGTGACTTGCCGAGTACCTCGTGTACTCACCCTTGCTTACTTTCTCTCAGAAGTCTATGAAGACGAAGACCCCACCCTCAGCCAGTATTATCAGGATCAAGTCGAGTACGAAAAGTTTTAGAGTTTTGATATAGGTCCCAAGCTTTGCTTGTGGTAATAGGTCTACCCGTGTTTTTTCCCGTTGCCTTACTTTTGTAATGTATTCGTTATATTATCTTGGGTTCTATCACGAGGCTACAACTTATGTAAACGGACTATGTATATTAAATAAAGCACGTTGACAATGATCCACGAGATGTCCGTTGTATCCAGCTGGTCTCCTGGGACTGGTACATATCACACAGGTAATGGCATTCCTCTCTTGTCCGGCCAACGTACAGGTTAACGGGAGAGGGCGTTATATTTGTAAAACCCAAGGCAGTTTTACTATCGTGATCATTTTTTAAATTTTTGAGAAGGATCACCAGTATCGTGCCCCGTAGGCTTAGGTACCCACAGGACTACCGGATCCGAACATGGGGGTGACAAGGGTGTTCAGAGTATCACAATTGTCAAAGAGGATCAATGCAACAAGTTAGGTAGGCCAGCCAGCTATCTAGCAAACCGCGTCCGAGATTTCTCCAATGCATCCTAGGTAATGCAATTTTGCAATTAAAGTACTTAGTTCCACAAATATAGGCGCAATATGTTCAAAGGTGACTTGCCTTACTCAAAGCCTTGAGCTTCTCCTTTGAGTTCCACAACCTTAGGTTCCTCTGACTCCTAAGCTATATGCGAATCGACACAACTCAGCACAAGGACCAAAATAAAAGCCCTATTAGCGACCTCGAAGCTTGCCATCGGATAGATCTCATTTTTGGATAAATTTTGGAGGTTGAACAGAGTCAATCGAACGAATGGATGAGGAGATATGAATGTTGAAAGCGTTACTGAATTTCTAGACGAAGGAAAAAGATTTTGGAAATTGGGAATATTGTTTTCTTGGGATTTATACCCATTGGGCCACTGACATGTAGGGCCCGTCTGTTGGCCAGGGAAGGGGAGACAGCGTGCACGCGTTGGGCCTAGCCCACGGTGCCCAAGCGGTGGAAAGAGAGGCTTCGGCCTACTGGGCCGGATGGCATTGCTGCAGCCCAGTCAGACGGCAAGCGAGGGCGACCTAGGAGAGGCAACTTGTGCCGGTGCGGCACAACCCAATATGCCGACGGACACAGACGCAGGCGGGGGAGACTGGTCGGTAGGCCTAGTCCGTTGTGCGGGGCCTACTTGTCAGTTGCACGGCTCATGTGGACTGGTCTCACCTGCTAACCGAGTACAA
Source organism: Oryza meyeriana var. granulata (assembly GCA_003991445.1). NCBI lineage: Eukaryota > Viridiplantae > Streptophyta > Magnoliopsida > Poales > Poaceae > Oryza > Oryza meyeriana. Next base: position 1,743 of record RYFJ01002459.1, read on the forward strand.
GCGTTCCGAATGCGGCAGGCCCATGCGCAGCCGAATGGTTCACCTTGGGCTGTGCGCATTACGCGACGGTAGCGATGAGTTGGGCGCGCACATGGCTAGGATAGGCCTATGCGGTGGTTAGGTGGTAGCGGCGTGGAGCTGAGGTGGCTGCCACGGGGGCGTCGGGAGGAAGAAGAAGCACAATTCTTCTATCTGACAGTCGACGACAGCACATCTACACTAGTCTAAGCTTAGCTTCGCCACACGGGAAGATCTCCGACGGAAATAAGAGGTCGCAGGAACTCCATCCAACAGCTTGGATTCACTGGAAGGGGGGATGATGGCGACGGATTACGGCGGTGCACGGCAGTGGCGCCCGATTGGGGACTTCCTCGTCTGAGCTCCATAGTTCGATTACGCGTGGATAGGGACTCCTATGGGGTTCTTGCTTAGGCTCCCAGAGTCGAGATCGACAGCGGCCGAGCCTACGCGACGCGCGGTGGCAAAATGGCACCGATACAAATGAGGTGCAGGCATGGTGGGCTTCGGTGGGGGTCTACATGACTAGATGCGGCAGCGAGCCAGCTAGTACACTGAAGAAGATGTATGGACCAGGACGGAGGAAGGGATACCGCGAAGCGAGACAATGCGCTATGACGAGCGGCCAGCGGCACAGAAGTAATCTTTCGGCCTCGGCATGAACTAGGGTCGAAGAAGGGGAAGCAGACGGCCTCGCCTATGCCATGAACGTACCGGCTCCACCGGCGCGTCACACGGTGACGAGGGTGATGAGGCGACAGCGAACGGAGCGTAGGCGAGTGCGGCTCGGATGGTGGAGGTGTCGAAGGGAGGTAAGGAAAGGGAGGAGGGGATTTTATAGGCCTCTGTAGGTCGGTTTGAGGCGAAGGGAGAGCATGGGGTAGTACGCTCCTCGCGGGCTCGATCAAGGGGAGGATGGCAAGCTAGCGGGCACGTCAGCAGCGTCTATGACCATGGCCAAAAGAGGCCAAGCTAGGGAGGACGGTGGTCAGCTCCAAGAGGGAAAAAGGGCGATAGGGTGGTGGAAAGGGGCCTTTGTCTCTTCCCGTTCCCGGCGGCTTGACTGGCAAAGTGAGCGGAGCATGGTCACGAGTTGGCGGCTAGCGGTGGGGCCATGTTACGCACGATGGTGACGGCAAAAGGGAGGCGATGTGGATTAGAGGCGAGTGGGGACAGGACGGTCATCGCAGCTGGCGGTGGCTAGAGGGGTGACATTGACATCCTCGCTAGTCAGCCCTAGTGCGCGCGAGAGTGACGAAACCAGGGACGGCCGGGCGGACTTGAATCGGCGATGGCGAGCGGCGTGCGGGAGTGCGAGAGGAAGAAGAGGGAAAAAATTTCTCCTCTCTCGCGGCAAAGGCATGTGTGATGCACGTGCCTGAGTGGAAAGGGGGTGATGCAAGCTGGCGGCCTGACGAGCGCGTTGCTGGGCCACGACGTTGTTGCCGGACTGGGCCAAAGGCAGGAGGTGGCCCATACGGCTGGGGGTGAGGGGTTGGATTGGGCCGAAGAGAGAATGGCTGGCGGCCTAGTACTCGGGAAAATTTGTTTGCCCAATTTTCACATATTGATTGGGAGGACTGAGAGGGGTTGTGAAGTTTAAAATTTGATATAAGATTTGGATTTGACTTTGAATTGGAAAAAAAAGTTGGTCACAGGAAGATGGTTTGGGTTGAGATCTTGGCACACACGAAGACTTCAACCAAAGAACCAAATTTTCACTATTAGGTTGTGTTTGAAACTGAAGTTGGCTGAAGTTTCTTTGCAGCACGTAAAATGAGAAATGTTATTAGCGTATGATTAATTAAGTATTAATCATTATGAATTTAAAAAATATATTTATTTGGTTTTTTAAATAAACTTCTATATAAAAAACTTTTACACGAAACGCACTGTTTAACAGTTCGAACAGCATATTTATAGAGAACGAGAAAAAAACTAAATCTATAAGCCGTTTAGAACGCAGTCTTAGTCTTTTTATTAAACTAGGTTTTACGCCTAGAAAAGTACTGGCGTTACAGCGTTGTGCCCTGGCACAAATTCTGAATGTTTTCACTTGGTAACTACGGAAGGGTACTTAGAATGTTGACAGGACTTGGCACCAGCGGAGTGCATCTATATATCTGGCTATCTGCGACTCACAAGACTTGCCGTTTGGCATTCCACGTTTGTTTGGATTGCGATTCCTCCTCTTTTTCTTTGACACGAACAAAGCCGCTAATTTCGCTAGGACTAATCCAGACATCTTATACTGACAAGTCTGAAGTACCACAGGAGTACAGGACCTGCAGGATAATCATTCGTCCATAGTGGCGTTAACGACGGTGGTGCGGCACAGTACGCGGCCACCAATCATAGCACGGCCGACGGAGGGACTGGAGGGTCCGCGCACGCTATCAATTTCTAGCGCGCGGGGTATCGGTCGGCGGATTCGGGAAAGTAGTGAATATCCCTTTATTTTTTATATCATCTAAAAAGTTATAAATTTTTTTATAAGATATATTAATATGTGATATATCACTTTATAAATATATAAGATTAATTCAACCTAATATAAATAGAAACAAAAACAATAAATTTAACTGCAAACAAATATACAAGATTAATTAAATTCGACCTAATATAAGTAAAAGCAAAAATAACAAATTTAACTGTAAATAGTACATACTATTTATAATCAAATCTGTTATTTTATTCTACTTATATAGGTTGAATTTAATCTTATACGTTTGTGGAGTGATATATCATATATTGATATATCTTATTAATTTTTTAAAATGTTTTATAACTTTTAGGTAACATACATAAAAAGAGAAGACGTCACCTCGAGTGATAAAACTCTACCTCTGATGGATTCGTCGAATTCAAGTAGCTAGTCGGGTTATACGCTTAATCCGTATACACCGTCCGCTCCAAATGATAGCAACTTCTATCAACCTTGGTTGTTTGAAATTTATTCAATGATTTAGCAACTTCTCTATGTACTCTCACATATTAACTAATCAGAATCATATTTTAATTACTTCATCTACTTTTCCATCTTAATCAACCGTAAACAATTTTATTTAATTTCACTTCTTTACAATTATTTTTTAATTTAATTTCACTTTTTCTATTAATCTTTAAAAAGATTCTAGAAACACTATATTTTTAGGATAGAGGAAGTATCTGGTACGTACTTTAGCTCCTCACTGCTCTGTCACAAGATTCGCCGATCAGCTCGCTTTGCTCGCGCAAGCAAGTCAAAATTGTGGTTGATGGTCCGTGTTTCTCCTTAATTACGTATGATTAGGGGCAGGAACGCTCATGCATGCCACGGGCCGTACGTACCCTCACCGAGCCACATGGGTCACGGCCAGTCGACCTGTACGTCCATCAAATAAACGTTGTACACGTCCGGCCGGAGCCGGAATGTACTATCGCCATCGAAACCACTCGACCAGCTGCCCTACACGACAGATGGAGAGAGAGGTCAGGCCGCTAGGCCACGCATAGACATGGGACGGTACGAGGCAGGACTACGCGGCATGGCACGTCACCGTGCAAGACTCGAGGGCCGTGCCGTACGTCGCCGAGGCGCCGTGGGTGGCTGGGACGGAGGCACAGTACACCATCAACCATGCGTGAATCACCGGAGCCGTACGTGCATGTCCGGCCGTTTTGGCGAGTTAGATTGGACCAGAGACCAGGACTGTCAAACGTCAATTTGTCATTATGTGCTCGGCTCGTAGCCCTGTACTGTTGGCCTACGTACTTTGGATCAACTCCACTTGCATGGGCACCGTTGTTAGTTCGATGGGCCAGGGGAAACAAACATAAACAGGACCTGGTTTTGCTGCCGTCCCCACACACAAAAACACGTCATGAAAGGAAGGAAGATACCGCAGATAACTTTCTCCAATCATTCGTTGGATAGGATGAGAACGATGACGAAAATTCTAGACTGATTGTTTTTCCGTAAAAATGATACCGTTTTTTGATTATAGCCATATATAAAATTTAATTTTTCTAGTTTTTTCTCCCATCATATTACAATCATCATAAAAAGTTAAATGTCACCGTTTTCATTCGTGATGAATATATTTACAACTTGGACAGTCTTACCAGGATATGGATTGTCTGCAGTAATATATATATATATATTAGCAGTCAACTGCCACTGTATATGCACTATTTTCATAGGATCCACGTCCGTCTTACCACCATCAGATTCGAGTAAAGACGCATATTTGTTTAAGCACCGTGAACAATATTAAAGGTTACTATAACCGTAAATCTGATCCATTTATCAAGAAACATATATAGATGAGATGACATGTGGTTACTCTAGTAATTTGCAATCACAGCATTGACCGGAGCCGATCCGTAAAGAAACAAATATATCAATTAGGTTAGCTACATACAAGGCCCGTTGCAGCAGGCTGGGCCCCCGGGGAGTGGCAGGGCACGCATCACTATTCACCACGGAAAGAACCATCGAAATTCTTGTGACATGCATGGAGCGTTAAAAGTGTGGGAGCAATTGAGAGGACAGGTTGCATCCGTCGTATAAAACCGTAAAACCGGGGGTAGATATAGATAATGTTGAAGCCTCATTTTAGATGTGAAAGTTTGCAATGTCCTTTGATCACCTTGCACAGTGGTTGTTGCATCATTATGCGATGTCATGACTACTGTAGCAAGTGAAGAGGAACTGCACAATCTCAGTTTGTTGGGGGTAATCAATTCGGAGCTGCCTAATTTCTTAAACCCCAAAGAAAATCCTACAAATAACAATCTCACACTACAGCTCGGCCCAAATCTGTGCATCTTGAACTCTTAATTTAGTATTTTATTAATTTAATTTTACAAATAATACATAGCAAGTTGTAACAGAATGGACTCTTTTCTAATCTAACTTACCACAATTCAAAAACATCCAACATATTTAGCACATGGTTAAGCTTTTAACTTGTCGTATAAAGCTATAAATCGTCGCTCGCATCTCAAGGCAACTTTATATCACACCCTGATCTAGCACCACCGTATAATGGCATCAAGTAGGACGTATCGCAGAAAAACAGCGCGAACTGCCTTTCAGCGAAACCGCAGTACTGATACCAGTCCTAGGACACAACGCTGTTATCCACGGAAATCAGACATACATTATTGCAGAACCTTAACTAAATAAATAATTAAATAAACTTATATCTTAACTTACGTTGCAACTTCGGAGCAAGCCGAAGATAGCAACGAATAACATAGCGGCAGCGGTAGCAGTGGAAAAGCGGACTAAATCCCAACACACAGGCAACGGTTAGGAGTCAGGACGAAACCTTAATCTTCACTTCACCGCAACTCCAGCTTCAGCTCCCGGTGGAAAACTATATATATATATAGAGCAGATGTGAGTACTTACGTACTCAGCAAGCCAAGAAAACTTAGGTGGTTGTTGCATGCTTCAAAGAGAGGCTGGATATTTTATAATCTATTTTATTTAAATTCTTTTAGAATTTGCTAAGTGTGTGCTTCTCAACAATTAGGGCGAGGTGAGTCTCGCCCGATCGGAGTGAAAGATACATCAATCTTTATTTCTCCAGTTTTCACAATTTCAGATTTCACATCAATCGGCTTCCCGAGCCAAAACATTTTCTCCAGACTTCCCGAGTCCTACTGTCCTCGATAGCCAAGTCGACATCATCGGATGACCCACGTCCTCGACAGCACATCCTTCTCACAGTTCCCAAAACTACACACACATTTGCAAACAGAGTAAAATAAAAATATGCTAAGGAATCACCTTACATCCGCCCATGACCGTGGCGTGAGCACGGTTGTTCAAACAGTTTAGATCTCTGTAGAGGGGGTACACTTTACCCACACAACGCAACTGACTCTAGCCACCAGCTCACACTAATCAGGCACGATCGGTGGCCTAGAGGTTTTTGCGACAAGACGTTTCCCGAGCCCACCCAGGTTACCCCATGTCAACTGGAGGGGTCCATGACCAACCACAGGGTAGGTCCCCAACCATACTGTACTAGAAACTAGGAGGCCTTCCTCGACGTCCTCCCAGCGATCCACAGTCCAATGACACGCAAGGCGTCCCTGGGCGACTGTTACTCAGCCAAGGGCTTTCCATTCACCCATGTGGTTGTACTGTCATATGTTCGAATGAAATTCTGAAGGAATCAGTCCTTAAATCAACCACACAGGCATCCCACACACCGGACCGGCCTTGTCACAGATCTCCATTTTTGAAACTCATTATGCTTTCACAAGGCACCGACCCAGGTGACGGGTTTTCCAAACGTTTCGAAAAACCAAGTTTTACCTAAGAAGTTGTTTCAAATTTTAAGTTAAAGGGGCGACCGTCAATACTCGTACAATAGTGCACGAATACCGAGGCGCAACAACGGTGGTTGCAAGGGAACAGGGTATTTCAATCATCAAAGAAGGATTTAAATGCAGCAAGGTTGGATAGGTCCACTGGTCTTACTCGTAGACGGGACTGAACAGAACAGTGCACGCTTATCAATGCAAGTTTCGCGATCAAAATAATTTAAATTCCATTTATAGCTCAATTGATCAAAGATGACTTGCCTTGCTCTAGGTCTTCACGAGTCTTCGAGAAATTGCCGTGAAATCCGCTCCAAAATGAATTTCCGATGGCCGGTTACTATGCGCAAACACACAAAATCTACACAAAGTCCAAGAAACAGACCCTATTTAGTGCTACTAATAGTGCCATTAGATATATCTCAATTTTAGAAAATTGCTTGAGTTGGAACGGAGTCAATCGGAATCACAGATTAAAAGATATGAATTTCCAAAATTTAATTGGATTTTTGGATAAGAGAGAAAAGGTTTATTGATTTTGCAGGAAGGAATATCCAAGGGAATATTCCTTGGAGTCTATGACAATAGGGGCCACTGTTAGTTATGGCCCACAGGTCAGTTGGTAAAGAGAATGAGGGTTATGGGCCGGGGGAAGCAAGGCCCAGTGGCCCACATGGCAGAGACCCAAGGGGGAAATAGCACTGGTTGGTGGGGCCCAGCTATCGGCTGTACTAAGTGAGAGACCCCTGGAGATTGGGGCCCAACTGTTAGGAATCAAGGCTCATGGGTTCGGTTCCCAGTGGACCGAGGGGCATGGGTCCAGTGATCGGTGGCCCGTGGTCCATGGAACAGGCGCGCGGGGTAAGGGAGTGAGAAGAGTGAGGGTCCCGGAATCAGTCTCACACAGAGGCGCATGGTGTACTCCTGTGCGGCCGGGGAAGGGGGCCCGCACGTCAGCGTGACTCGGCTCAGGAGAAATAGAGAGAAGGCACGAGGCAGCTGAGATTGACGGTGCACGGCAGCGAGAGCGATTTCGGTGAGCGACGGCGATCGGCGGCAAGCGGTGGTTGCCGTCGGGGGAGGAGCTTGGCGAATCGATTGAGCGGCTCGGATCCGCGAGGGACCGAGTGGCGGCGGCGGCCGATGGCGAGGAGCTGAAGTCGGGAGGGGAGAGAAAGGGGAGTGCGGTGGCCGACATCCATGGTGCTCTCGGGAGCTTGCCTACGCAGGAGAATAAAGAGAGAGGAGGGAGACCGACGGAAGAAGCCGAGAGAGGAAACAAGACGGCGCGATGCGCTTCAGCTTGACTTCGCTCGGTCCTGGCGTGCGCGGGGATAGCTCAGGGAGCAAGGTGCTCAGCAAGGAGAGGCTCGAGGATAGGGCGACGGCAGGGTTCATGAGGTTGCTAGGGGGGATCTAGTCGGAGCTCACCGGCGAGATGTAGCTGGGCGTTGGCAGCGGGAGTAGGCCGAGGCGAGGCGACCGTGGTCGGTTTTCGGGGAAATGCAGCATCCACGGTGCGCGGCCGCGGTTCGGAGAGCGGTGCCTGAAGCGTCCCAGCGGTGACGGAGGACGGCCGGGCTCCGAATGGGCAGGGATGCCCAGGGTCAGACGAGCAGCGGCAGTTGCCGTGTTTCAGGAGGCGACGAAGCCTAGCGGATCCAAGGAGCAAAGTCAAGGGGAGGGAGAGTGAGGAGGGGTTCGAGCATTATAGACGATGGAAGGGTAGCCTGGTCGGTTGGAGAGGGTCTCCCAATCATGGCTCGATAATGAGGTGAGAGAGCGATGCCGCGGTGCGGAATTTTTTTGGGGGTGAAAATTTGAAAGACGGCGGCGATGAAGTGGATGGTGGGAGGCGGTCAATCATGCGGCGAGGTTTGAACCCTGAGCGCGGGCTCGCGAGGTTGTGGTAGGGGCGTGATGACGCGGTGGCGCCATTTTTGACCATGGACTGTGGCGAAAGAGAGGCGAGGAGGGGAAAAAGGCAGGCGGGAACGGGACGACGAGGGTGTCCGTGTTGGCCGCTAGTCGCGTGCGCCGTGGCGGGGCCGGCGCGGGACTGCCGTGACGCGATCGCCCGCTCAGGCTTTTGACCGAACAAGTTACGGGCGCGAGGAGAGGAGAATGGAGGTAGATGAAGCTACTGTGTGGCGCAATTGGGCGGCAGAGAGCGGCGTGGGGACATGCGGCGCGTATCCGGGATGGGGTGGCGGTCCTCGCGGGGTTAGGGAAATCGGTCGGCTGTGGCTCGCTTTCGGCCACGCGGCAGACATCCGTCGGCTCGGCAGCGGTGCTCACGCGGGTGGGCAGTGCGGCGAAGAGAGATCGACGGCGCTGAACACGCGGGACGACACACGGCGCGCATCGAGCGGCTGCGGGCGCGCACAGCGCGGTGCGGGCCGCCGAAGGACATCGATGGCGCTGGGCGCACGGGAGCCACGTGGCAGGATCCGTGGCTGTGGCGGCTCACACAGGCGCAGAGCTGGGCCGGATTAGGGGAACTGCGGCCCAAACAGAACAGTGCCCCTTTGCTTTTTCTCTGGGATTATTTTGGAAGAGATTTTTGAGGATTTGAATTGGAATTCAAACTCAAATTTGATATTTGTGTTTGGGGAAAAATCAAGGAATCCCAGGGGAAATTTCCAAGGGGTTTTTGAGGTCTTGCTTGGAGGTTTCAAAATGGACTTGATTGGAGAATTGAATTCAAAACTTGTTTTTGCACACAGGGGAAATTAGGGAGTCGAGGCAAAGGTATAAAAGGGGGGTTTAGTATTTTTAGACATAAATTGGGTATTTGGGAATGCAAGGGATATTTCCCTAGGCTTTCGAGAAGGGAAAAAGGTTCAAATTCAAATTAAATTTTAATTTGAATTCGTGGATGCGTGTGGGTATTTTTTTTGGGGAGATTCATGAAGATTAAGGGTAGAGGGCCGATACGCATATATACTCTTGTGTGTATGGATATGTGTGTGTGTGTGTGTGTGTGTGTATATGTATGTATTTGCATGTATACATATACATGTATAGGTATAGGTGCACATGTATATATACATATACATATTGGTGGGAAGAGATCGTTGAGTAGAGGTTGATTCCAAATTGCATATCCAAACCTGGGATTTTATGTAACGCCCCTCTCCTGTTAACCCGTACAGGTTAACAAAAGAGGAATGCCATTATCTATAATACCTGTACTAGTCCCAGGAGACCAGCTGTTACATATAGGACATCGGTGGATCACAGCCATACCTGCTTTATTTAATATACATAGTCCTTACACAAATTGCAGCCTCGGACAGAACCCGAGACATGCAATGACACATTACAAAAGTAAGCAACGGAAAAACATGGATAGACCTATACCCACAAGTAAAGCTTAGGACCTAGAACGAAATCCTAAAACTATTCGTACTTAACTTGGTCCTGATAATACTGGCTGAGGGTGGGGTCTTCATCTTCATAGACTTCTGAGAGAAAGTAAGCAAGGGTGGGTACACAAGGTACCCAGCAAGTCACAGAAATTAGGTGGCATGCAAGATTTAACAAGGAAGGTTAGTGTTATTTGTAAAAGTGGTTTTCAAAGATTTTTGTGGTTTTAAAAATCTAAGTGTGCTCTTTGAGTTGTCGGAAAGAAGCTCACGCTTCAATCCATTCCATGAGTTGCTTTGCAACAACTCAACTCAGTTAAGTTAGTCGGGAAGAGACTCGCGTCTCAACCCATTCCACAAGTCTATGACTTGTCACAAATTCCAATTCGGAGCGTACCATCCTCTAGTACCTCCATTTAGGTGAATTCTTTATTTTAAACTTATCACTTAACTCAGACAACTCAACTACGGTGTCGTCCAACACCCTAGGTCACAAAAGCCCGTTTCAAGCCACACAAGCCATCCATCAGTCACACAAACCGATTCTGGTAACGGTTCCCAACCCGTAAAACAATTGCATAGATATTTATAAAATCTACACTAGAGGAATCACTTCATATTTGCCCGTAACCGTGGGCACGACTGTTCGAACAGTTTATAGACCTTTGTAAAGGGTGCACGCTTTTTCCACACGATACGAGCTTACTCCCACACTGGCCAAGCGAGGAGGTTCACGACAAGGCCTTTCCAGAGACTTCCCAGGATAGCACGTTGTCCTATAAATGGGTTCTCTCAACCAAGTACCAGGAACTCATTTCCTGTACTTAGGGACGGGGGTATATCGTCCTCTTGGCACCCAACCGCTCCCACATTTATTAGCAACCGAAAACGATCCTGGGAATACTAGTTACTTGGCCAGAGGTGTCCCATTCCACCCGTGTGGTCGCACTGTTATATGCTCAGTGCAATTCCTCAAGGAAACAGTCCTTAAATGTCACGAGAAGTCGGAGCCACACAGGCAGCAACAAGCTCATGACCAAATTTTGTAAAGCTATTTTTATTTTGCAAATACTCGACCAAGGGTGTCGAGGTTTAAAAATCATTTTATTTAAACCTTGTTTTCCCATCATCACGTTCTTAGTTTAGATAAAATGGGATCATCGATATCCGTACTCAAGTATGGATATCAAGATGACAGGGTTACAAAGGACATGGCAACAATTTATTCAAGAAGGGTAAAATACAGCAAATAGGTTAGGCCTGACGAATTCGATTTCGAATCGCGGCCGATAACAGTCATGTTCCTAATTATGCAAGTTTTAGGATAAAAAATAAAATTTTAAAACATGGGTCCAATATGGTCAATGGTGACTTGCCTTGCTCGAGGTCCTACGAGCCTTCGACAAAATCTTCCTTCGGTGACTCCTTGGAAATGGTTTCTACGTGTCGCAAAAAGAAAATAGGCCAAAACACCAAGAATCAGAACCTATTTCATACAACTAATAGTGCCAGTGTGTAGATCTCATTTTTAGAAAAATTTTGAGTGTTGAATGGGCTCAAACGGAGTTACGGTTTAAAAGTTATGAATTTTCAAAGTTTGAGTCTATTTCTGGGAATTAAAAGGATTAAAATTATTTGAGGAAAGAAAAGGAATAAAAAGAAAATAAAAGAAAAAGAGTCCAGAGACTGACAGTTGGGGCCCTGTTGTCAGGAGAGAGAGAGGCTAAGGACTGACATGTGGAACCAGTGCAACAGTGAGGAAGAGAGAGGATTGGACTGACGAGTGGGGCCAGCTTGTCAGGAGAGAGAGAGGAGGAAGTCGCTGACATGTGGGCCCGGTGGGTCAGTGCTTAGGGGAATGGGACCAAGGTCCAGGAGGTGGGCCACGTCAGTTGACGCAGCATGCTGCATGGCATGCCATGTCGGCATGGACCACCGGAGCTGTCCACGGCGGGAGATCGACGGCCGACAGTCGCCGGAGTCGATCTCGTCGGCGGCAGTGAACCACGGCGAGTGGCCGACGGCGGAGGAGAGCGAAGGAGACGGAGAATCAAATGAGCAGCTCGGATTGGCCTAGTAGACGGCGGATGATGGTCGGTGACAGTCGTCCAGGATTGGCGGTAGCGGCGATGGTCGTTTGGTTGCCACCGGTGACCATTAGGACGGCGGAATGGTTCGGGGTAGGGCGGTTCGAGTGCGGCATCTCGCGAGGAAGGGAAATAGGGAAGAGATAGAGGTCCTACCTTCGTCAGTGGCGCGAATCAAAACGGTGGCGAAGGGAATTTGGGCGTTTTTGATTCAGGGGCTAATCGGTGGTGGTGAGGGGCGGAGAAGCTTCATGGTGGCTTGGGGAGTCCAACGGTGGCGGCGGTTCGGTCTGTGGAGCTCTAGAACGGCGGCGCTGCTTGGGTCAGTGCGGCGGCGGAGAGAGAGGCTCGGTGGCAAGGCGGTCTCAGCTTGGTCTCTTGGCGGCTGGAGGAGGGGGCGTTGCCCTATTTATAGAGGAGCTCGAGAGCTAGCAGACGACGGATTGAGGCGGTGGCACAGGGAGATAAGCTCGAGCTCGGCCACGCAACGCAACAATGGCGAGGAGCACTATGGTGTGTGGCACGTGTGGTAGCAGTGAAAAAAATGGGAAAAGGGGATGATGGCGAGACGACGGGACAGTAGGCTCGCGTGTGCGCATTGACTTCCGAGGCTCGGCGTTGAGGGGAAAAGCTACGGCGACCGTGGCGTCCTTGACTCCGGTGCTCAGGATGAAGTGACGGCGGGATTTCTCGCCGATGCTGACGGAGATAGAATGGCAGTGTTGACAACGCGTCTCGGGGCTTAAAGGGAGTGAGACAGGGAGGTATGGGCGAGGAGAGATCGAGAGAGATCGGGAGAAGAGAGAGAGAGAGAGCGAGCGGTGGGAGGAGGAAGACGACACTGTTGTCATCGGCTAACATGCGGGGCTTGCGCGGCAGCGTCGATCGGAGCCGTTCACACGTGTGCATCGGGCAGCCGGGAGTGAGGGCTGGGGTGGGGTCGCCGACACGCGGGGCCTGCGGGGATTTTAATCCCGCGCGCACACGGCTGGGCCGAGCGGGCTGCGGAGAGAGAGGAGAGAAAGCAGGCTGAAATGAGGGAAGGCGGCCCAGTGTGCACAGCGACCTTTAATTTTTTTTCTAGGGATTGTTTTAAGTGGTTTTTGAGGATTTAAATTTTTGGGAATTGATTTTGAATAGAGTTTTTAAATTTTTAGGAAAAATTAGGGGATTTTGTAGAGGTTCTAGGGCTGATTTTTGGAGAAATTTTTGAGATCACACTAGGCACAAAATTCCAAACTCAAGTAAAGAGCCATTTTGAATTTAGATTTTTATTTAAAATAGTTTTAACACAAAATGAAAATGCTACCATTACATTTTACCTAGGGATTCAGGGGAGAGAGAAAACAAAGGTAATTACGGGGAGGATTCCAAAGGGGATATGATTCAAACAACGAAACGGATATCGAGGAAGAGGCTTTTAAGAAAAGATTGAAAGACTTTGCCGTTAGGGTTTTAGGAGCAGAGTTCGATAACGGCGATTCGAACTCGGGGATTGTTTTGGAACAGAGGTTTTTGGGAGGAGGGATTTCGAGATCAAGGGAAGGAATACAAATCGAGATCCAAGCATGACATACAACACAACACATAAAAATCGAAATTTTCACGGGTAGTTTTTGCAAAAATATTGTTTAACGTCTCGCTGAAAGCGGGGCGTTACACTTTAGTAGGGAGGAAAAATGACAAAAATACTTCTCATTAATAGAAAAATGGGCCAATTTGCTTGGTACCATCATAAAAGTTTTGGAGTTGAAAGATACCATTTGTCATGTCATTCTCATATACGATGGTATATATTTTGCAATTCCCATAACTTTGGGATGGTATTTTTTTCCAAATTTTCTCTAGAAAAATAGTATTGGTGAATGCGTAGGTAAGGGGTATTAAAGGAATATGACTTCTTAATTTACAGACCGAGTGTAAATAAAAGGTTAGAAATCAACTTATTTTAGGATAAAGTTTGAAATTTAGAAATCAACTTAATTTGTGGCAACAAGAGACAACTCCATCGTTTCGTCGACAGCGGATTATAGCCATAATGCTTATCAGCGACCAAAAAATAATTTATGAATAAAACTTTTAGATATATGTTCTTAGCGATTTAAAAATAAACGCTAAAAATAAAATTTATCAGTAGCTTATAAATGTGTTCTTAGCCATAACTCTACGATCAACTTCAAAATTAAAATTTAAAATTTAAAATTTAACAGCGACTTATAAGCTTAAAAGCAAAGCAAGAGACTGCATCATTTTAAACATGAAAGGTCGCTGTCCTTCGATCACTTACACAGTGGTTGCTGCATCATCATGCGATGCCAAGAGCCAAAGACGACTGTAGCCACTGAAGCGGGACTGCACGATCTCAGTTTGTTGGGGTTAATCATTTAGGAGCTGCTTAACAAAAATCTCACCCTGTAGCAACTGAAGAGGCATGCCTCATTTCTTTAACCCCAAATAAAATCCTGCTTAACAAAAATCTCACACTACAGCTCGGCCCAAGCCTGTGCGTCGTCGCAAACTCGCACGCACATGCCCAAGTAACGCGGGCGCGTATCCCCATGCGCCAACCCACTATGTGCACTGCTGGCCTAGTTGCGAGCGCGCGGATCGGACGCGCGCGCGCGCGCGAGCGAGCGTCCGGGACTCCGGGGGCATGATGCGGTTGCGTCGTGAGAGCCTAACCGTATGGAGCAAATCCCGGTTTCCACAGCGTACCCGTCGAACGACGGCACGCGCGCTGGCATCGAGGGGAGTATTACAAAATCGGCGTGAACGATCCCGAGGGATTTGCGTCCCTCGCACCCCACCCCCGGCACCGCGGGGGGCCTAGGGTTTCACGTGGCTAGCTAGCCAGTGGGGGCGCTGCCGCGTGCATGCGCTCCGATCCCCTCTCTACCGCGAGCGTCACGCACGGCCTCTTCCCGGCTACGTACGGCGCGAGGAGGAGCCGGCCGTGCGCGCCCACCGCACGGCGCGTGCCACCCGAGCCGTCGGTCACTTGGGCGCAACGGCTCCGTGTTACACCGACCACGCTTGGCTCGCACTATAGCCATGCATGATATGATGGTATCATGAATCATCTCATCTTATATTCTAATGAACCGATATCATGGCACTGGAAATTATTGTTTTTTTTAACCAGTAGCAGAGTTTAATTTCTTTTTTTTCTTGTTCTCTTTTTTTTTGTTAATCCACAATCAACAGTACCGTGTAGTCGTTTTCTTAAGGTGAATTTTTGTCTTGGGTAAGTCCTCTCGTTTTGTGTCATCTAAAAAATTATTAAATTTTTTAAAAATTTTAAAAGATAAATATTAATATGTGATATACCACTCTATAAACATGTAAGTTTAAATCCGACTTATATAATTAGAAAAAAAATTTAACTACGAATAATGTGCAATATTTTAGTCAAATTTATTATCTTTATTTCTACTTATATAGGTCAAATTTAATCTTGTATATTTTGGAGTGAGATATTAGTCAAATTTATTTAATTTTTTTATGACTTTTTAGATAACATGTAAGAATGAGAGAATATTCCTCGAGGGCAAAAAGACTTTTCTTATTTCTGAAATTTTGCACAAGAGTAATTGAGATATATCAGCCTGCGCCTGTGTAGACTGTAGATCGAGACCTTGAAGCTTCATTATTTTTCAGATGTGAAAATTTGCAATGTGCCGATGTCCTTTGATCACTAGAACAGTGGTTGTTGCGTCATTATGCGATCATAAGACTACTGTAGCCACTAAGGAGGGACTGCACAAGCACAGTTTGTTGGGTGATTAATTAGGAGCTGCCTAACCTCATTTCTTTAACCCCAAATTAAAGCCTAACAAATAGTCTCACACTACAGCTCGGCCCAAATCTATGCGCTGCAAACCCACATGCACATGCGCCAGTAACCGGAAAAAACTCCCACCCTGCTACTAGTAGCTCACCCTGTGATCCATATAAAAACCCCACCTCCTCCCTCTCCCTCTCCCCCTCTTCCCACCTCCACCAATCAATTCCTCTCGCTCCACCGATCAATCGAGCTGACTTAACCTCTCACATCACCATATTCTTGGCTGCTAGCTAGCTTGCTCGGAGCTCTCCCGAGTGACCGCCGGGAATTGGAGGAGGTTGATTGCGATCGAGCTGAGAAATGTTGTCGTCGCACCACGAGGCCATGCTGCCGTACGCGCCGCGGCCGCCGTCGCTGCTGGTGGATCGCCGGTACAAGCAGGGCGCCGAGGCGGCGCCCAACTGCCCGCGCTGCGACTCGCCCAACACCAAGTTCTGCTACTACAACAACTACAGCCTTAGCCAGCCGCGCTACTTCTGCAAGGGTTGCCGACGGTACTGGACCAAGGGCGGCTCGCTCCGCAACGTCCCCGTCGGCGGCGGCTGCCGCAAGAACCGCCGGGGGAAGCCCTCGTCGGCGCGGTCGGCGGCCGACGCCGTCGCGAGCGGCCAGGACGCGGCGTTCGGACACCGGTTCTCTGGTCTGGTCCGGCCAGATATGGTCCTTGAAGGCATGGTCGGCAACCCGGCGAACCCCGGCCAGGCGATGCCCGACGTGCCCGCCGCGGCGGACGGCTCGACCATCGACCTCGCAATGCTGTACGCCAAGTTTCTGAACCACCCTCCGACCGACGCCGGACACGTCGCCGTCACGCCGGAGTCGGCAGGGCACGTCGACGAGGCGTTCGACGCGTTCAGCGCGTCCAGCGATCTGAGCCCCGGCATTCTGGCGTCGGCGCAGTTCGACCCAAGCCAGGACGGGTTCGGCGAGTGGTCAAGTCCAGCGAGCGGCAACGACCCGACGAGTACTGCAACCACAGCAACCACCACCATGCTGTGCACAGACGCGAGCGTGCAAGCGGCGGTCGGCGAGCTCAACTTCGCCATGGATCAGAGCTGCTTCGACTCGCTAGGTTTGCCCACGGACGGCAGCGCCGGCAGCCTGTCATCGTGGTGCTCGATCGTGCCGAGCTTGTCGACGTGGGAGGAGCCCAAGTACGACTCGTTGGATTCGTTTCCCGACGACGCCATGAGCCTCCATGAGGGCATGATCGGTGCACCTGATCATGACTGGAGCGTGGATTGCGAAGGGCTGGAGGCTCTTTACATGCCATAAATATATATACGATTAAAATTCTTCTTCTTGCTAATCTCATGGTATTCTTGCGACTGGTTTGTAACTTTTTTCCTTCATTTCTGTTTGGAAGAACTACATATAGAGCTATGCATGTTTTGCAGAGAGGGAGCGGGTGAGCTAGGTGCTAGGTCACTCATGTGAAGGGAGTATTTAAGGGTAATTGGTATACTTGTGAGATAGAGCCAATACAATAAAGTTTGAAAATATTTGATTATACGGAGTGATGTTATCACAAGTTTTATGTGCAAGTTCTTCAGAAAATCTATAGCTGAAGCATTTTGGACACAAGATATTTTCCGTTTTACTGTAACTGAAGTTGCTTATGTATTTCAATCTTTTCGAAACGGTCTTATGTATTTCGATCTATGCATACATATGCTCATTGATGAAGGCAAGCAGAACGTGAAAAAGTAGAAGAAAGATAGCAAGAACTTGTCGAAATTAAGGGAATTGATACTACAATTTAACAACGCATTATTCAGTAGAATCAATGACTATCAATGATGTTTTTTCTCCAAATTCTATAGATCTAGTAGTAGCTTATTTTGGCAGCATCTTCACTGTGTGAATGAATAGTTTGCATGTACAGTTCGTCTGTATGTGGCTTAACAAGGGAAGCAACTAACACCTTGCATGGCAAGCATTCCACAGTGCATGTGTCCCTTGTCTCCCTTGTGCTCGGTCGAGATTGCTAGTCAAACAAAAGCAGCCCAATTAAACTCAGAGGAGAGTAGTAGCTGCCATTGCCTCATTGGTCTGCACGACTGCTCATATCTTGTTGAAAGATAGAGATTGCTCGTATGGATCCACTTGTAGTCACGTAGTATCTTCATCACGGTGTTCAATTAAACTAAAAGGCTAATGAGCTGGGTTAAATTAATAAAAGACTAACTAAGCCAAGCTGCGAATACTTATGTCTAAATGACCATCCAGTTGCACATTCAGTACGTGATTAAGACCAATAATTCTGCAAATTGGTCAAAAAGTAATCGATGTGATTCCTATGCAAGCACAGTGTGTTACTGTTGTACCATTGGGTCTGTTGCTGTAAAGTGAGTTTTGTGATGCTCTTCAGAAATGAACTATCCATGGGCCCCCGACAAAAGTGGTTAAACCTAAAAACTACGACCTCTGTCCAAAACGACTCCAGTAGTAAAATACTAGCACTAGACCTTAATAACCCAAAATGGTTAGTATTAACTGTCAAAAAGAACAATGCATACACGCGCGAAGTGCAGTTACCAACACACAAGCATATATGAATAGACTTATTGAAATTAAGTACAGGTATACTGTACCAGAATTCTGAATTCCATTGACCAAAGCAGATCGAGCTTCTTCGCAAAAAGAGAAAAAAAAAAGGACAGATCAAGCTAGGGGCATCCATGGCAAGCAGAAGTACCGGATACTGCTCACTGCACTACCCGTGCGCGCAATATTTTACAGGGTCAACGCCTCACACGATGGACGGATCGGCTCGGCGCCATGGATTGCGTAGGGGAGAGAGCTCGATCGACTAATGCATGGCCGCCCGGCACCTCGCGTCCTTCCTCCCTCAGTTACCCTCTCGCAACCTCATGCTTTGCATCCACTGCTCGTCTGACTTGTGCAGCAGCAGTAATGATCAACCTTGGGAGCTCCACACTCTACAGAATTCAGGGTGCCTAGGGCCGGATGCACATGGCCGGGTCTGGATCCGAGAGGGAGAGAACAAGCTGGCCCATGATCCGAGGAGCCATAGCTGAACTGCTCATGATCACCATTGTAAGATATCCCAACCTCCCCTCCTGGCCTTACCTGTAGTATCAAATTGTACTCGAACGACGTAAACAAATGACCATATCCTTCGTCAGTGCGTGCAGGGCTAGTGGTTTCGCGATGTTAATGGAATAGACCACATGGGACTAGATCACAGTTACAATTTTACATTCAGAAAACTGTATATATACGAGTAGTTAATCAGTTGACGTTCCAAGATCGCTGAATTGTTCAGGATTTATATTTGGGGCAACTGAATTGCAAGAGAATATGAAGCAAGGAGGTGATCATCATTCGCCAGTAGCATTGGTATGTTGCAGTCAACTCGCTTGATTTCAGACTGAATATAGTATGTTGATATACCTCGGCAACAGTAACTACGGGATTGATGCATTCGTTTCGATGCCATCGATCCATGCATTGCTAGCTTCTCCACACGTATGCGGTGCCTTATCCTTGCAGCAGCCTAGTTAATGACGCCATCTAAGCAGTATCATTCCCATTAGTAAATCTGCAATTAAATTAATCATCATACTACTACTACTTGAAGAGTTGACCGCGTGCATTCATGCATGCTCCAAAATTAATTAAAAGGTTTTCTTCCACCTCCGTTAATTCTCAGGTCTTTGCAATTGCAACTGAATATTAGTACTGGGACCATGTTGTTAGTTTTCACTTCTGGAATGTAATACAGTGGACACTGGCATGGACATGCATGGTTCAAGCGATGAACAGAGTTGCACTCAATTGTTCAGGCCCTGATAGACAGTGGTTTGGAGGTTATAGGCTAGGTACAACGTACAGACGAAGTGCTGTACCACTAGCCAGACACTTGACAGAATTGCAGGGAAATATGTTTACGCTGCGCGATTCTGTCCATGAATCGTTTCCTTGCCAAGGATGCTTTGCGTGGAGTAGTTCTCAAGGGTGTCTTTGACTAGAAGTTGATTACTAGGCCTAGCCATCCATTGCGGACTATCTGGATTTCTGGAGGCCAATTTGAGGCCTCATCTATAAATGGGCTAAAATTGAGTCAGGTTTGTGAATGAGGGGCCGGTTGGCGCGTCCCACTGCTAGAGCTAGTCCATTAAGGCCCATACAGGTCGCATTTAACGTAAAATGTATTGGGCCTAATTAGGCAAGGCATCGATGCTAGTGGTCTTCGTATTGCATCTCGTATCACCATTGGGCTTTTATCATCATCATTCTCATGGTCATTTTTTTCTTGGAAATAACCATTTTTTCTCCGTTCTGAAGAATATATATATATATATATATATATATATATATATATATATATATATGAAGATTTTTGAAATTATGGTTTGTTCCTATAGAACAGAGGGAAAAAGATTTTTTTAAAAAAAAATCATTCTCACTCAGGGTAGTTCACAAGAGAGTGGTTGAGGATATTCCCGTATGCGGACGCAGTGGCAAAGCTTGAAGATTGAGGGGGCTAATGTGTAAAATTATATTATGAGTATATGGGCTATTGTACGATTATTTTGCTACTGAAGGGAAAAAGACAAAAGGACTTCATTGTACTCTTTTTTTAATAAATGACGCTGTTGATTTTTATCGTGACGTCATTCGTCTATAAAAAGGCGTAAATATGCAAAAAGAATATGAGTCATGCCTACAGTACATTTAACGATAAACTAAGTCACAATAAAATAAACCATACTTACTTAAATTTTTAATAAGAATGTTAACACCCAAATTTAGTACTAAGGTAGACATATGGCATGAGAAGGCCAAATTAGGAAAAGACCCGAGCCATCTCCAAAAAGCCGTCCGTAGTATGCCTATGGTCTGACCGGCAGAGGTCCGATAGTCGGACTGGCAATTCCGGGTCTGAGTTCAATTAAGACAGTTCTTGTGCTTCCTTAGGTTTGTACAGAGTTTTTTTAGTTCTAATTAATCTTTAAGCCTACTGGGACGTGGAAAAGTCTCAAGGAATGCAAGACTAACCCATTTATAAGGGCTATGGCTGGTTCAATTGAATATATCTCGATTAACCAACAATACTAATTTCAGTTAGCCAATTAAATGTTCTTTCAATTCTACTTCTACTTTTTTTCTAGTTTTAACCTAGTTTGCCATCTTTATGATATGTGCCATGAATTGTTCGTCTTCGTCACGAGAGTGCAATTACTCCTCGGTAGATTTGTCCTATAAAACTTTCGTTCCACCCACGAGACGGATATTTACTCCTAGTCTGTCTAAATCGGCTCCACAAGTTGGTTTTGATCTCTAAACTCATCTTGTTCAAGAGCTTCTCAAGATCAAGGTGGTTGGCAACTCCATAACACCACAAAAATTTAGGTGAATCATCGTGGTGATCAAAAAAGCGCTAATAAGTACGAATGGTCAAATATTATGTTAAAAGTCAATAATGTCATCTATTAAAAAAAGGAAGTGAGTAATATTTAGAAATATGTGGAGACCATAGTCCTGAAGCTCGGCCCTTGTTTGGACGAGTAAGATGGAACATATGTACACATGCATGAGGGCAAAAGGCAAAAGAAGAAGATGTTTACTATTTGAAAACATGCTAGGAAATCATGAAATGTATGTTTGACGTTTGCAAGGAAGGAAGTATTAAGTATATATACATCATTTGATGCAGTGGCCCCGTATATATATAACCCATACTGCAATTTGCTATATATCCAAGATTGCGAATCCATTTTGAGAAAACCAAACAACGCAAATGCACGGCTAGTGCAGCGCCGGCGCGTCAAGCACCGACGTGTACCAGCCTTGGCCATCCATCGCGACAGCGACGCACACTTAAAAGAGCAAAGACACCGGTCAGCTCTTTTCCAGGCTAAGCTAACTGAAAACCAACACGAGTATTGAGTTTTTCACATGCTCAAACAAACGACGATGCCGTTGATGGTGAAAGGTCAATGCCGCGCGCGTTCTCACCACCTAACCTTGCTAGCGCAATTAGCACTTATTCCTTCCGTTTTAAAAAATAATTTCTAGCTATAAATATGGACACGTATATAACCAAGAATTTTTCTTTATTGTTAAAAGAACAACAGTAAGTTCTGAGTATAGACTAGAGTGATAAATCTTTTATATTAATCTCAAAAACTTTGCCATTACAGTGAGCTGGATGTTTATTTATAGTTTCAGAGGAATTGTTATAGGCTCTAGAGTTTTATTTATAGACGATATTATATTCTGGCCCCTTGATGGGGACAGCTACAGGAGCATTTACATCTTTTTCCGTCTACATGCTCCTAACGGGCTATTGGGTCACCATGTAGATCACCGGGCCGCTACATGGGCTAGGTTCTTGATGGGCCTTTCAGCCTTTTTGGCTGTCATGCCCCTAGCCGAGACAGGCACACCAAGGCCTCATTTGCTGAGTCGCATCTTCAGCCTGCTAGTCCTCTCGCCTACAGCTTTGGCCCTTCGCCCCTACGCCCTTTATCTTCACCTAACGTGTCGCGTCCTTCGTCTTTGGGCTGGGCTCTTCGCCCGCATGTCTTTGGTTTTGGGCTGCCCGAAGGAACTTTGGATGGTGGCTTCGGTCTTGAGCATTTCGAAGAGGAAACGGTTCGAAAGGGCTGCAGCCTGTCTCCAACATTCTTTTTGACGAAGGGAGTACCAACTAACCTAATTAGTACAATTACTATGATTACTGCTAACCATGCATGCGTTCTAAATTAATGAAGCAAATGAGTGGTAAATTAAGAAAGTGGAGATGGCAAAAAGTAAACGACGTCGGCGTCAGACAAAAGCACTTGCACCATCCACGGCATGGAGCCATTCGCCATTTCGCCGCCCCTAAATTGTGTCAACTCATGCATGCATACATGCACTTGAATCAAACTGAATTACCCAACCATTACCAAGCCCAATTAACATTCAGTTATAGCAGGTCAGTTTGGTTTTAAACTTTTTACGGCTTGATTAGGCAGAACATGCGCCGAATTCTTATCTTGTACACACCTCTCGTGCCTCATTAATTATACCAGTACTAGCCACAGAAAATCTTACTAATTAATTAGCAGTGAAAATGCGATGGAATTAGAATCTTGGTTAGCAAGTCAAACTTTCTTTTTATCAATCGCTGTGGAGGAATTCCTCTGAATAATATTATTGTTGACATTGTATAAGTGTACCAGATGGATCTAGAATCCAACGTACACGTACCGGTGACATGAGGCCATGATGGAGAAGAACATGCAAGGTTAGGGGGAAATGATCTCTCTCCTGTGTTCTGATAATAGCCTTAATTAATTGCAAGGGACAGATATACATCAGATGAGATTTTAATTTATTTTCTGAAACTCCATATATCTACCCTCAGATTTGGCAAAACTGTGGACCAAACTACCGGTTGAGAATTTTTTTTTACTCCTTCGCTCACTAATTACATTGGAAACAAAAAATAACCCTAGCTAGTGGTCCAATTAGGTCCAGTTCTCAAGTTCCAACTGAAGGTAAGCGTTAATCAATTACTACTATGTAACCGTTTTAGAACGCTAATTTGGTAGCATTGGAGACTTGGAGTGCTGTGATTCAATATATCTTGGCCTACTAATTAACCTAGAGGACATATTCTGCTTTTCTCATTTTCTCTCTTGTTGCTAAAACTGGTAGAGTGCAACCAACACTGAATCACGGATCTGCTATAAAGCACGTACAGAAAAGATCACTTTTCCCCTAAAAAAATTTTACTGTCACATCGACAAGAAAGATCATGTATATCACCTGAAAGAGGAATCCAGAGAAAGATTCTGAAGATCCATGATTAAAGAAAACTCACGATCGATGACAGATAAGAGCTGTTCATATTTTTTTATAAAAAAAACTCAAAATGACAGATAGGAGCTGATCATATGTTTAGATCAGGTGAGCACTAAAAAGAATCCAGGTATTTTTGCAGATAGGGAAGGTAGGAAAAGTTTCAGCGTACGTAAAACGAGATAAACTATTAATACATGATTAGTTAAGTTTTAATTATTATAAATTATAAAAATAGATTTATTTAATTTTTTAGAGTAACTTTTATATAGAAAATTTTTTAAAAACATACCGCTTAATAGTTTGAAAAACATATTTACAAAAAACGAGCAAGTTTCCCCTCTCTTTAGAAATTTCGAACGCACCCTTAAGGAATTAGGTTGGTCAATCCCTCAATTAGGGCACCTAATCCCAACATGAGTGCGCACATCTCAAGAGAAATGGAACATGGCAGGGTACCGGCAAGGTCAGAGATCTGAATAAACAAAAGGGTTAACAGTGCAGAGCCAGCACTAATCGCTAGGCTTCTGACCGGCTCGGTTTTGTTAATTAATCTTAACAATTTTCCAGGTCAACCACTCAAGCCTTTTCCCACTCTTCCAATCCATCAACTGACTGGAATAGGTTCCTTTTGCAAAAAGAGACCTGAGATTGAGTAAATTATGGGAATAAAATCCTGGTGTTTTCCCTTTTCCGACGAAATTG
The DNA here is from genome assembly GCA_003991445.1 of Oryza meyeriana var. granulata. Lineage (NCBI taxonomy): Eukaryota > Viridiplantae > Streptophyta > Magnoliopsida > Poales > Poaceae > Oryza > Oryza meyeriana. Next base: position 25,901 of record RYFJ01002459.1, read on the forward strand.
GAGCAAAGGTCAAAATGAGAAACAGTGTTGGAGTAGCTGTTACCGAAAGAGGACTGATAGCTATTGTGTTTGCAGCTACTATTTCAAAGCAAGGACAATTCGTCTTTTATGAGGAAAAAGGACATTTTGTAGACAAAGAAGCAGTGGTGAGCTCTATACTGTTGACATGTCATTTTCAAATCAAGAGGCTCGTTTACCTTTTGTTTTTGATAATTCGTTGGCATTTTATTATCACAGTAATTAAAGTTAGCTCACATAATTCTTTTTTCTTTTTTGCAACAATTTACAATTAATTCATGCCTTATTACTGGTGAGTTATTGATATATGTAAATCGGAGCTCTCCAACCTCAGACGTGTTATACACAGTGCTCACCAAACTAGTCATATACTTGCACTAAATCTTTAAGCTTAGGAGTAGAATTTTTGGGAGATCGATGTGCATCAAACAATCGATGCCAATAAGAACTTAAGTGGTCCACATTTTCCTTCACAAGCATAATCAAACAAAATAAACTACCGAATAAATTAACTTGGTCAAAGTTTTTGATGCCCAAGTTCACATTGAGTTCACAATTTCTCACATTCATCTTTTACCTTTTCAAACCATAAAAAGTCAGAGAAAACCTTAGCCGCGGAACGCTCATGACCTTACTAAATTAAAGTCAACCAAAACAAAAACAGGGACGGATCTCCTCAAATTAAAGCAAACTCAGGGGACTAAACCGCAGAAATGACACCCTCTGACCCAACCGCGAGCAACGAGTAAACAAAGCGCGGCGCAGCATGTGATGTGGTGCGATGCGAAGCATGTGAACGCCACTACGCGAATCCCCCGCGCCTTAAATTAAACCGCGACCAAACCAACGCACAGCTGCACCCTCCGCGACGCGCGCTTCTTCTTCTTCGTCCTCCTCTTCTTCGTGCTACTACCCGCAGCCGCAAGAACAGCTGCGACTCGATCGCGAACGCGAAGCCGCGCGCACCACCGCCACAACCGCCACCGCCATCTCAAAGTATATATATTCTCAACCTGCCGCGCATTCCGGTGATCAGGTGCTTGGTGACTGGTGACAGATGGCAGCTATGGCGAGCGCGCTGGCCGAGGTGCCGTCCTACTTCGTCTGCCCGATCTCGCTGCAGCTCATGCGCGATCCCGTCACGCTCCCCACGGGGATCTCGTATGACCGTGCCGCCATCGCGCGGTGGCTCGCGGCGCCGGCCTGCCGGACGTGTCCCGTCACGCGCCAGCCTCTTGAGCCGGGGCTGGAGCTGACTCCCAACCACACCCTCCGCCGCCTCATCCAGTCGTGGGCGGCCTCCATCTCCCCCGGGTCGGCGGTGGACGAGGAGGTGGCCGCGCTACGGCCTGTGTCGAGCGACGAGGTCGCGTCGCTCCTGTCCGACGCCGCCGCGGCGCAGGTCGGGGCGCTCAGGAGGCTGCGGGAGCTGGCGGCCGAGTGCGAGGATAGCAGGGCAATGCTGGAGTCACAGGACGGGGTGTTCGACGCGCTCTCTCGTGTCGTGACCAGTGGCAGCGCTTGCTCGACGGCGCGCGAGGAGGCGGTTGGGGTCCTCGCGTCGCTCCGGATCCCGGAGCAGGAGCTGATTGGCGTCGCGACCAGGCACGGCAACCTGGCTGAGTCCCTCACGGCGGTGCTCCGGTCATCGAACCTCCAGTCGCGGGCGCAGGCGGTGCAGCTCGTGAGGACCCTCGCCGACGCGGTCGTTCCGGCATGGGTTATCGGCCTCAACACGGAGCTCCTCGCCGAGGTGGTCGGCGTGGTCCGCGACCGCATCTCGACGCGCGCGACCAAGGCGTCCCTCCACGCACTCGCCGCGCTCTGCCCGTACGGCCGCCACCGCGTGAAGATCGTGGGCGCCGGCGCGGTGGCAGCGCTGGTGGAGCTGCTGCTGGACGAGCCCGAGCGGCGCGTGTGCGAGCTGGCGCTGGCCGTGCTGGACCGGCTGTGCACGTGCGCGGAGGGGCGCGCGGAGCTGGTGGCGCACGCGGCGGGCGTGGCCGTGGTGGGGAAGAAGGTGCTGCGGGTGTCGGAGGCGGCGAGCGAGCGGGCGGTTCGCGTGCTGCGGTCGGTGGCGCGGCACGCGGCGACGCCGGCCGTGCTGCAGGAGATGGCGCAGGGCGGCGTGGTCGGGAAGCTGTGCCTGGCGCTGCGGTCGGAGCAGTGCGGGGTGAAGACCAAGGAGAAGGCGCACGAGGTGCTCAAGCTGCACTCCAGGATCTGGAGGGCCTCGCCATGCTTGTCTCCCAGCTTCTTGGCGCTCTACCCATCATGATGACCACTTCTCTGTCCTTGTCCATTCTTTCTTTCTTTCTTTGCCTTTGATGCCATTTTTTTCTTCTAAATTTACTTGGATCCAGAGGAGAGAGCATGATTGTGCCTAAAGAAGAGATATGTATGATGTATCTCAGCTGAGCCTTTTTTAGTTGCTCATTTATTCTTTTGAGGATAATCTCATTTCTTTGGTTCAGAAGACAATTTTACTGGGTTTTCTCGATCTTGCATGCTAAATTTCACATAGATCTACAAGGTTTCAATTCACATGATCCACTGGGATTAGATTTGTTGAATTATGTAGGGAGGAAATAGATGTACTGTGAATCTGGATGATTGTATTAAGACTCGGAGACCAATATATATAGGAGGTACACGGGTAAAAATAAGAAAAGAGTTCATACAAATCAATCATATCCTAATATATCTCTAACTACCATATACTCTAACATTCCACCGCAGTTCAAGCGTGAGTAACGCGGACGCTTAGACTAGAGAAGAAACCGTCGAAAGTGTACAATGATGATAGCCATTGTGCTGAAGTCGAGATAGCCGAAGTGAATGGCGTGAGGTAGCCGAATAGAGTAGCCGTGGTCAATGTAGACGAAGTCAAGTGTTGATGATAAGCGATCTGCCAAGCCGCTGGGCGCAAGAGGCGCATGGAGTGGTCGCGGGCACGCAGGATGGCACCGTGGACCAAGGTGGCAGAGGACACGCTGAGGACGAAGATGGTGATGCAATAGCAACAGTCATGGAGGAAGATGACGCTAAAGAGCCGACGCTGTCGAATCGTTGAGGACAGGATGCCACGCCAGGTTTGCTAGGCCCTAGGATAACTTGGGATGAATGCGCGTGGCGGTGTTGCCAATACCGCGCGGGAGAGGTAGAAGATCACCATGAACCTTGCGCCATGTCGAAGGAGACCAGCAAAGAAAGCCTCCGAGACGGTCGCGGTGTGCAGAGCGGTGTAGAGAAGTGTTGGTATACCCACTGTTGTCGAAGCAGAGTGAATGTAGTCGAGGAAGAGCCGACATTGGTGACGAGGCATAGTGCTCGAAGACAAAGGCGAAGTAGTAAGACCAATGGCCAGAACGGCAGTATCGGTAGCCAATGCAGGGCAGCTGTACCACCAGCCTAGAGCGACGACAGTGGCAACTGGAAGAGGACGCGGCGGCGCTGCTTAAAGTTGGCGAAGAACCTGATAGCTGTAGATGACCAGTGCGGACGATGAGGATGTCGAAGCGCAAATGGCGGTGAAGACGATGAGAGCAGCAACACTGCGGCCCAAAGACAACACAACTATAGCTCCAAGTCGATGCAGCGGTAGGCACCACAAGTAGCAACATTATGGCCCGAGAGGACAATACAGTGGCAACCCAAAGCTTGATGTAGTAGACGCGCTTGAAGACGATCCATCCCACGAAGGCGTGTCACATACGGGTAGGGGTGAAAACGGTTCGGATATTATCCGCTAACCGTTCGAAATTTCGAATACGGATAGGATCGGTCGGATAATTCTTGGATTAATCTCGGATTCGGAAACGGAAACGGATAATTTTTCTCGGATACAGATATGAATACAGTAAAGGCATTATTCGGTGGATTCCGGAATCGATCGGAAACTATCCGGACAAATTTTCGGATATTACCCGATAAGAAAACCTAATCCAAATTGATTGGCTCACTGGCACCCACCACCCACCCACCTCCCCCCGCCGCTGGCCAGCCGGAACCCTAGCTCCATCGAGGTCTCCCCCGGCGTGGCATGCCCTTCCCCGGCGCCGCGGGGGTCGATCGGTCCCACGGGGCAGGGGCGTCGAGGAGGGCGATCACGAGATCGTGGAGGGTGGGGTTGCTGCCTACGCTGGGTGGAGAGGAAGGGAAGGGAGGGGACTCCATGGCAGGGAATCCTGTAGTCGCTGCGTCCCCCCCTGCCGTTCGCTGCGTCGTCGAGGTCTCCCTTCGCGGCGCCTAACGACTACCACCGCTTCCCCTCGCCAGTTGCGGCGGGCAGCGCCGGCGGCACGGAGGCGTCTAGGTCGGGAGGCATTGGCACGGGGGTTGCTGGCGATGGTGATATCGAGGAGGGGCTGGTCATCCGGACGCCGGTGAGTGCGCTCGATTTACTCGTTTCTGCTTTGGTGCGGGGAGCTGACGAGTTGTTGCGTGGTTTGAGCTCTCCTGGTGTGGATTTTCGTTCAAAATTTCCGCGCTCTACCTGTGTGCTTGTGTCTGTTTCAGTCTAGCTGCCGGAATCATGGGTAGATTTGAGTGGAATTTTGGTCAATTTCTAGGCTTCCATAGAGTCAGAAAGAGTTCGGTGAAGCATAAATGCTCATTAGCTCTAACTATTCTTATGCTAAGTAAATATCGACTATGTTGGATATGCTATGCAGATCGATTAGGGCCATGCAGTTGTCGACTTGTCGCCCGCGCCAAGGTTTGGACTGAAGGGAAAGTTTTTATGTCAAATCATAAATGCTGCAAAGATAAATAATCTATGTAATGACTTTATTGACCAGATAGGAATAGATGGAAAATCGTAAGGTAGATGCTAATAACATAGGCTGTATTCTTGCCAGAATTGCCTGCGCTTCCGTGACCGGCATGGTACCGTTGTGGACCTTCTATCTCATTTTACAAGCTATTTTCTTGTACTAGCAAAATACACATACGTTGTTATGAAATTAAAAAATTACATTGGCACATTGTCAAGAAGAAATTTATTTTGAATTCTAGAGCTTAATTTAGAATTAATTTCCATATGTATGTTTGGTCCCATATGTAAGAATTTTAGGAAGTTGGTGATGGGGTGATATCAAATTCACCGCTCACCACTACCACTACTCTCTTGTGTTGTGATATACTAAAATATAATCATATGATTAAACTATTTTTGTTGATATAAACGCTTAACATTATTATATCTAAAATTTATGATTAAATCGAAGATGGTGATATGATTATATACTTACATAGAAATTAGTAATCTTTTGTTGATATGGATGCTTGAAATTTGTTGTATATGTTGTTTATCTAAAAATTTGAAAATATTGATATATTGTTTTAAAAAAATAATAAGTTGTCTCTTTTCATTGGTTTGTAAAGTTCAGTTTGAGGGGTTTTTATATTCGAATAAATATTTGTTACTGTATTCGTTCTGATTCGTATTCGCTCCGTATCTGTATCCGATAATATTCGATTCCGTTTTTGTATCCAAGGTTTTCGATTCTAAATCCGATTCTAAAAAAAATATAAAAATAAATATAGTATAGCTAGTTTCCGATCCGTTTTTATTCCCTACATACGGGTGCTCAATCGCGTGTCAGGCCAACCGCGCACACTACGGCATAGGAGTGAATGATGCCGTGCAAACTATAGTTGATGGTGGCGATGTCAGGATGATCGGAGCAGTGTAGAGGACGACGAACGGTGGTGGTCGACGCAAACCTGATCTCTGACCAGAAAAAAAAATTAAAAGGTACAGCAACAACAGTTGCAGTCCAAACCAGGGCATGACGAAGTCAACAGGCTTAAAATCTCCATAGCCATCTGGTCTCTCTCTCTCTCTCCTCACTTTGGCCGCAACCATGCACAATTGCACAAGATCACAACAAAGAGAGACAGACAGAACAGAGAAGCAGGGGAGCCTGAGACGGCCACCACGGCGGCAACCCAACGCGCGCGATGGAGCTCCGGCCGAACGAAGGCACCGAGGCCGGCGGCGTGGGCAAGTCAGCCGACCAGCCGCGGAAGGTGGCGGTGGCGACTGGGCAGGGCCTCCATCTAGCGGCGGTGGAAGGAGTTGAGGTAGGCCGACGGCGAACAAGATCTGGAGGTGGCGCGAGGTGGAAGAAGGTGGTGCCGCCGTGGCGGCGTGCTTGGGCGGCGGAGAGCCCGGACGCGACCTCCTCCAACGGATCCTGTTGACGACGAGTGTGGCCGACGAGGTGCGGTGCTGCTGCTTGACGATAACGCGACGACGAACGTGAGAGGAACGAAGCCCGCCCAGAGATCGAGATCAATCCTGAGTGAAACACGACGATGTAAAAAAAGAAAATGACGACGGTTAGCTGCCCCCAGGAGATTGCTACTCCTGGAGGCGACGGTGGCGGAAGTGTGAGTGAGACGACTAGATCGTCTTCTGGTACCATATTGAATTATCTCTACTCTGGTACCATATTAAATTATGTAAGAAGAAAATAGATACATTGTAAATCTAAATGACCGTATTGAGCCTCGAGAGTTATATATATATAGAAGATACACAGACAAAGATAAAAAAAATTAGAGAAAAAAATCCATACAAATCAATCCTATCCTAATATATTTCTATCTATCATATACTCTAACAAGACTCGATCTAGCTACATCCCAGACCCGGCGAGTTAGCATAAAAAAGATTGCATTAACGAGGAATGCAACAAAGACAGTAGTTTGATATTTATGCAAAATCCACGGACACTACCGAGAAACTTTACAAGAACAGGATCCTAAACTGAAGAACTGTCAGAAGGTGTAATGTAACATCCCACGAAATTGTTTTACGCAAGTCCACGTCTACTTCCTGGACAGTTAATAGCCACCACAATCTTGCACGAAAGGCATGAACACAATAGTTAATCTGCGGTTCCAAATTACACACCTCAGTATTCAGAGAAAATGGTAAGACACTCATGCAGGTGGTACTTGCTGAACATTGGAAAAACGCCGAACTGCAAATACACAACCAGATCCCCACAGCCAAAAGGGCACCGATACAACACTTTGGCTACATGGCACATGAGATTTTCACTAGAATTAACGAATGCAGATTTTACAATAGCAGAAAGACCTGCTGCTATCCTAACTCTAAATCTCTAATCATATATGTACTACGTTTCTTACAGTTCTGGAGCCTGCCTAAACAATAGTTTCCTACGCTAAGGCTTCCATCACGAAGACTGGCTGCAAAGGAGTTTAATGTTAGGAGAAAACAAATATTTCTCCCTTATTCGATAACACGCAACGTCAACCGTGGAGATAGACAACAAGATACTGGAGTCAGCGTGGTAACATAATCAATGAGCCTGATAGCTGAATCTGTGGCAGCTAGAACAAGGCAGGGAGCAAAGGTCACGGCAGGTGAAGCCTTACCCACTCACAGCGCTCCATTTGCTGAAGTATGGTGCATTCGTGTCACAAGCAGTTGGAGAAACCAGTGGCTGGAATGGACGATGGAAAGAAACCATTGCGCGGCAGGCTAATATTCTCAACACCTGCTGACAAAACAGAGCTCCCAGTGCTAGGTTCCAGAAGGTGGACAAGAGAAAGAAATATTTCCATCCGAGTTACGTCCTTGTTTGCCTGTAGAAATTTCAATATTTTTATTAAACTTGTGGTCTGATATACTCAAAAGTCCATACGACTTGCAGCTCCACAATCAAATTACACTAGAATGCGATTTTTTGCTTGGAGGTTTTGGCAGAAAAATCAATAATCATAAGAACTAGTACTAAATTGAAGAGACACAAGGAGGAAAGATTTAATACCTCAACAGCAAAGCGTGCCCAAATCTTATCTTTACGAACTTCCATCACACCTTTCAAGATAGTCAACCCCAAACCTCTAATTTGATCAGCTATTTCCAAGAAGATTCCTCTCTCTTTACAAAGCATCTGAATAATTACAATATGTTTGAATCATCTCTCAGAATTACTGCATACTAGCATTTACCAGAACTAAGAATATAAAGAAGTAGCAAATACCTCCACAAGCATTTGACGTGGCGGGCTGAGATCCTCTACTATGATTGGACATGTCATGGATCGCGTACCAACTTCGAAGGCCCAAGTTGCACCACCTTCAAAGTTATCTTTCAAGAGCAAGCCTTCTTCCTGACTAACAATCTGCTTGCATGAAACAAGAAAATTTCACATGGATTGGGGTAGTCCTTTATGTGCAAGTGTTGAGTAAATTAACAGTGTATACAAAGTTAGATTACTATTCAATGTATTCATAAAAATCACTTCAAAAGCAAAGTCTGAAAAAATGAAATATAGCACTGAAATCTCCCTTTCTTCTCTATCTTTCTGGGTTAAGCAGTTAGAATCTAATGGGGTTAATTGAAGAAAGAAAATTAGGTTGATAGCATTATTTACAAACTCATGATGAAAAAAGTCCAGCAGCCATCGAAAATCCAAAAACAGTCAATTTCGGTTTTTGACCTATTGGCTTATTGTCACATAATTAGTCATTGATCAATAATTTTGGCTTCAAAACAACTTCCATCACATTTCATCATGAACAGCCAGTTTCAGAAAGGCTTTGGCAAATTATGCACTACAAGTCAAGCTGAAACTAGATAATGCTGATTGCTGAAACTACTCCAGGAGATATCCGAAAGGACTATAGGAAATTTGAATGTTGATCATGTAATCCCTGTCATTTACCTGTATCAATTGTCAGTAGCAGCAAGCTAATGACGAAATGGAGCGATTAAGAACATCAAGAATGTAGAGAACTGATATTGTCTGTTCTAGGCTCAGCTAGCTTACTATTAAATAACACACAAAACTACCACATTGTCTCGATCCAATAGTGAAATAAGAAATAATTACTTCTGAAATGTCTTTCTGCTTCTGTTAACGGTTAGGTGTTCATTCTCATCAATGGCTGTTTCTTGTTCATACAAGCAGCTGATAAAAAACTCAGAACGAGTACTACCTTGTAACATACCTTTGGCTCCCCAGATTCCTTCAACTTATCAGCATGCTTTGCAACATTTTGCAAGAAAAGCATATGCTTAATGGTCTTCTCCAATAAAGCATCAATGCTACACTGTTTAATCAAACAGAAAATTAAGGACCAAAAATCCGATCAATAATGCGTTTTATTTTAAAGGCCAAGAAAGGCATCTATTAGTTGACAGCTGTTACCTTTGCACTGTTAGGTACTATTTCACGAAGCTCCTTTATACGGTCTTGAATCATTTGACGATCTTTAGGCCTCGGTCTTGCGTTCTCCCCTGGTCTAGATCTCTTCCGGTTTGATTTACCTATTTCATCACTCCTTTTACACTGTCCAGCTGAAAGACTATCAGATGCTTGTCCAGCTGAAAGACTATCTGATCCCACGCTATGGTTATTCTCAACCCAGAGCCTTATCTGTGATTTGTAACTTTGCTGTGTCTGAGAGCATCCTTCGGATTTATCTATACTTGAAGATGATTGCCTGAAACCTGCAGCAGGCACTTCGGTTTTAATTGTTACGGGAGAAACCCTGGTAAAATTGCAAAATATTTGCCCTGATGACGGTCCTGCGGTATATGGGTGGCAATCAGAATGAAGTGGTCTGTCAAAGCTTGCCACTGAAGAACTACAAGAAGCACTGGTGTCCACATTCTGCTTTCGTCCTGTGATTATCTTTGAAACTATTGCATCTAAGAGCTGGTCTGGATCAGCTTCAGTGATCAATCCAGTGAAATCATCATCCACACATCCAATCAGAGACTTAACAGCTTGCTCTGAACCATAAGGCATTGGTTCATGATTGTTTGCTTCAGTATCATTTGAACCACTTGGGTTCTGCTGAAGTTGCAATACATCAAACAAATCGTTTCCCCCAGTCAACTCTAACGGTGTTGACGATACTAGAAGTTCAGGCAAGTCACTTGAATTCGCAGCATTCCTGTCTCCTAAAGGGAAAAAGTTGTTCTCTCCAGGGACAGCATTATGAGAAGTGTCCACATGAATTGCATTTGAATTGCTGGAAGAACTACCTTGGAGAGTGCCAAGAAGCGATTGAAAGCAGTTTGAATATCCGGTAGAGTCAACAGATGCAGCATCTGGAATTGCATAAGAACCATCTTGAAGCTTTGTATTATCAACAATGGACATTGTCTGAAACTTTCTGTTCACAGCTGTGGCATTGCTTGTCTGACAATCTACCAAATGATCCTGACTCAGCGAAGCATCCACTTTCTTGAGAATATTTGTTTCGCCTGCACAATTTGAAGCAGTGCAGCCTTTTGTTATTTCCATGTCTCCATTATGGCAAGAAGCATGTTGTTCGATGCTTACACACACCCTTCTGCCTGAAACGGTAATGTTGGGTTCATTGAGGGGGTTAAAAGCATGTGGAAAGGCATCATTTGATGTTTCAGAATGTGAAACATTATTTTTGGGTAAAACTGTGGATCCATTGTCAGGTTGGAAGAGATCACAGCGTGATGCAATAGTTACTGGACGACAGAAAGTAGGCCCAGCATAGAACTGCTGTACAGGGTTAAATGACTGAATCGTCGAGGCCGGTGACATCTGATGCCTGAACTGGTGGTTAATCATGTCATCATTATATGTATTTCCACCACCAGCAAGGTCTTCCAAGTGTGAAGAGGTAGGCACACCAAGTGACTTGAGAAACAGAGCCTTCATAATTGAATCTTGTACAAAGGAACCACGCGGAACAACTGCAGTTGAACTACCCAGCTGCTGAAATAAAGATCTGACATGATCTATGAATGCTGCTTCCTCCATAACCTTTGAAACACAATAGAAACCACTGAATTTTCAATCGAGCAAATAAAAAAGAAAGCAGAAGAAAGGAATACTTTTGTTGTTCCTGATAGCTCATCAGGATAGATGATATAGGATAGAATAAGACCCCTAATCTCATCTTTAGTTAAAAAATTGTGGAGGCACACTCTTGAAAATTGGCAATAGAACAATTAGAGTTCAATACAAGTAGGAAACAGAAGTGGATATAGAAGAAAAGGTCAGATTCCAAGATTTATCAGAACACCAAATCCTACATTTCTACTCCCCATTTATTGGAACAGACAAATATATAATAAAGAAAACCATAAGTTTTGAATCTCATGATCAAATAAAGATCTTGTTTTTCTCTTCAGTGGTATACAAAAGGGTGAGCAAAGTAGAAACCGAGGACTAGAGTTCTGCGGGAAGACTAGGATATTGGTATTCACAACACTTGCAGAAGAGCGTGATGAGCAGGTAATTTACCATTTTTGTGGAGCCAAGCTGAATAACGCCTTGTGGAAGGACAGGTATCACCGCAACTGTCTGTTAAGAAGCAAGCATCCTTAGATGAACATGAACGGGGAAGCAGATTGTAATAAAGCATGAAAGAAACAGCACAAGACCTGTATGCCTGCACAAAATTGGTCCTTCATCTCCAGCAATACCTACATTAAGATGGCATTAAAAAGTTATAACAACGAAATCCAAGCTCATTTTCTACAGAAAAACAAAAGAAAATACCACAAATAGAGTTAGCAAAGCAAGATGCAAACGATGATTTGTACACTGAAATAGTGAAATTACAACAGCTATAATTTGGAATGGTATGAGCACTGCGCATCATATGTCCAGAGTCCAGACCAACTAATTTATCAATCGATATCCACATCGGGAGTCCTAAATGTAATTTCAGTAATTAAGGCATATATAAACACTTCAAATTTGAGCTACACCAACAACCAGAGCAATATCGAAGGCAATTACCTCATCTTCTTCCTCACACTCATCAAGACTGTCGTGAAGGATCCACCTGTGCAACCCCGTCAGCGCCGCCTGACCAATAACCCTGGCCAGCAACAGCAATAGCAGAACCGAATCACACCACTACCCCATAGCACCAGAGCATAAATCCGAAAACAGAAAAACCAGGTACGAGTAACAAAAACCAAATTACCCTTCTCCCACGACGTGGACCTGTTGCGCCATGACCTTGTGCACGAGCGCCTCCACCCTGTCCTGGCCGTGTCCCGCTCCCGCGGAGCCATCGGGTGCGTGCCCCTCGCCGCTGCTGCGCCCGGCGCCGCTCCGCAGCGCCGCGGCCTTCTCCTTGAGCAGCAGGTCCATGGCCTCGAAGCCGGAGATCGCCGGCCAGCCGGCCTCCCGCTCGCAGTGCCCATCACCCCACACCAGCTGCCTGCCACACAAAAGCCAAAAACGAAACTGCAATTCAAACTCAGCTCCAGCCAAATTAATGAACCCGCTATAGAAAGGACCACCTGTCTAGTTGTTTGCGGCAGCGAAGGTGCAATTAATGGCATTTATTGCAATCCTACGAAGCAAAAAGGAACTGTTTGTTTGCTGCCAATTCCATAGTAGCAGCAGCAACCACACCACTGGTGGTAGCAACTAGCAAGTCGAGTTGAACCGAGACGTCGGAGAGAATTCAGGGAGAGGGGGATCAGAGTCAGAGCGCTCACAGCTGCTGGGACTCGGCGGCGCGGGTGGCCCTCCAGAAGACGGCGTAGGACCAGCCGACATCCGCGCAGAGGCGGCGGAGGTAGTCACGCAGCGGGGCGGCGCCCGCCATGGGATCTGGCGCGCGCGTGAGCTACCTCCTCGCCGCTCGCTGGCCGGAACGCTAGGAGTCTTGTGAGCTCGCGCGGAAGGGGTTAGCAGCGAGCGGGCTAGGGCTCTCGGCGGGAAGGCGGCATGGGCGGAATCCGAGGGGACCGTGAGTGGGGATTGGTGTACTGGCTGTATTGGGCTTTTTTTTTAGCCGCAGAGGCAGAGGAGAGGCGAGGTGAGAAGGGAGACAGCGTGGTGGGTGTGCTTGTACTGTGGAGTAAGACGAAGAGGTGGGACGAGAGGAGGAAGGAGGGTTTGGCACTGCTTCCTAGGAGAGGACGGCCCACCGCCATCATTCCCTCCACCAGGGTCATTCTCGGGAAAAAAAATAATCGCTCATTCTGAATATCTAATTTAACGTGCTACTATAAAGAAAATAATTAAAATATCATCTAAAGCACCTCTATTAGTTTTTTTCTTCGTTACCTGCAAATCACACTTATACACCTATGCCTCATTAAAATCCTAATAAAAGTTTTATCTATATGTATATAATATTTATAAACACTAAAATTTAAATCCTGTGAGTGATTATGTTCTCACGACTTCAGACCACCGCTCCTTTTCCAACTTTAGAACTGCACCACTATAAAGCAAAGATCGATTAGTTTATTTTGTCACTTTCAGATAACAAAATACCATTATTATGATTTCTAATAAGCTGGAAAGGGATGACAACAGATGACACGGGTTTCACACGTATCCACAGCAACGCCATTTGTGGCTCCTGAAAGGTAGCTTTTAGCGCTTGATTGTATCATCTCCGGCATATTCTTTTGGGTTTAGTGGCTACAAGATGGGCCATTTCCTACCAGCGATGCGCCATCTACGTAAGGCTGACCGCGCGTGCCAGGGAATGTTGGGGTGTTAAGATCTGTGGATTAGCTTATTTAATTACACTAGGGCGCAGATTAGGTGTTGCAGCTAACAATTCTATTTGGCAGTAGCCTCCGTCTCTTTTGAGGCGAGTGCAGTATCGCAGTCCTTTTTAACTCGCTGCTGATGCTAATCTCAACTGTGAACTCGGCTGTTTGCGCCTTAATCAAATCCGGGCTCGCTGTTACCGATGATTTGGTCTGTTTAGGCCGTGGCATAGGAGTATGGATCAATGTCTGGCTGGGATTACTGCAGATGAGCACGGCTAATTGTTTGGGTAAACTATATAGGGGGGCAAAGTTGGAGTAATTTACTGACGTGACAGGATAATTGAAACTTTTATTATGATTTCATTTGCCTGTCTCCTTGGGACGAGCCATGTGCCTGAACTAATCTACTCCTAATCCTACTGTCTTTCCCTCGGAGCCTAATCCTAAATTCCTGACGGCTATTATTACGAATCCTTATATTTTTAGGAGATAAGGATCAATCCAAATTAGTTAGAAATAAATTTATAGTTCTTATCTCTAACCTCCTCTATCTATAAATAGAGAAACAGTGATATCTTAATTGTACACATTAATCAATTAATCAATGATCATTTTCTGCGGTATCCTTAACATTTGAAAGATAAAAGAAATGGGCTTGTTTGTGGGCCTAGTCAAGGCAAGCAATCTCATTACGTTGGACTAGGGCCCACCCGTTCCTTGAATTATCACGCCCATCATATCGATTTGGGCTGGGCTAGGTTTAGCTCGTACAGTATGATCCATAATTCATAGGCCTGTCGACTTGTCGTCTCCGGCTGACCTCCGCCCTGCCACACTGATGGCTTGGGTCCATCGGCGTCCGCCTCTTTTTATCTTTTGGTGGGAACTCTGACCTGACGATGTCCTGTTGAATCTTGGGGATAAAAGGGTTGACCGATCTACACGCTAATATCTGATCTGTCATCTGGTGCAGTCCTGTTCATTTTGATTCTAGATTTCCGTTTATACGTTGTTTCGTGTAAAAGATTTTTATATAAAATTTTCTCAAAATACTTTTTAGAACAACTTTTCAACTTGTAAAATTTAATTCATTTGTTTATGTCTTTAAATAGTTATTACAAAATCAAATAGTTTAGATATCTCAAACCGGGCACACCGCCGTAGTATGCTGAAACAACCCAATGGCTCAAAATTTTGGATAGGTGTGCTATCTACAGCTCATCCATGCAGATGCAATTCAGCAGCGACAAGCTGCAGGAGGAGAAAATATTATTGGCTACAGGTTGCAAATCGCCATAGACTTTAACCCATGGTAGTGAGCTATGCATCACTTGTATCCAATCCAAGCGTGAAGCGTAATGCCGCATCATCCATGACGCAGCCATACTGATTGATTGATTTGCTCCCGGTCCCAATTTGTAATTCTGTATGTAGTACGCTCGTTGCCGCCCTATTTGACCATCGATGGTCAGCCAATACAGTCGATCAGTAGCGACTATCCTCTCCTCCAATTTGGTTGGAATTGGAAAATTGTGTGCTCGCCATCGCCACGGTCTTCGGATGGACGACGGCAGCGGCAGCGTGCACGTGGTGATGCTGCCATGGCTGGCCTTCGGTCACATCCTCCCCTTCGCCGAGTTCGCCAAGCGCGTGGCTCGGCAGGGCCACCGGGTCACGCTCTTCTCGACTCCGAGGAACACCAGCCGGCTCATCGACGTGCCGGCGGCCCTCGAGGGGCGCATCCGCGTCGTGGATATCCCGCTCCCCCGCATCGAGCGCCTGCCTGAGCACGCCGAGGCGACCATCGACCTCCCCTCCGACGAACTCCGCCCCTACATGCGGCGGGCCTACGACGACGCCTTCGCCCGCGAGCTGTCACGGCTGCTGCAGGAGCCTGGCCCGTCGAGGCCGGACTGGGTCCTTGCGGATTATGCCGCGTACTGGGCACCGGCCGCCGCCGCGAGGCACGGCGTGCCGTGCGCGTTCCTCAGCCTGTTCGGCGCCGCGGCGCTCTGCTTCTTCGGCCCCGCGGAGGCGCTCATGGGCCGCGGCCCGTACGCCAAGACGGAGCCGGCGCACCTCACCGCCGTCCCCAACTACGTCCCCTTCCCGACCACCGTCTCGTTTCGCGGCTACGAGGCGCGCGAGCTGTTCAAACCGGGCTTGATCCCGGACGACTCCGGCGTGTCGGAGGGCTACCGGTTCGGTCAGTCCATCGACGGGTGCCAGCTCGTGGCCATCAGGAGCACCCGGGAGTTCGAGCCGGAGTGGCTGGAGCTGCTCGGAGAGCTCTACCAGAAGCCGGTGGTCCCTATTGGGATGTTCCCTCCGCCGCCGCCAAAAGACGTCGCCGGCCACGAGGAGACATTGCGGTGGCTGGAAAGGCAAGCGCCAAGCTCCGTCGTCTACGCGGCCTTCGGCAGCGAGGTGAAGCTAACAGCCGAACAGCTGCAGAGGATCGCTCTCGGTCTGGAGGCATCCGGGCTGCCGTTCATCTGGGCATTCAGGGCGCCGGCGGACGCCGGCGACAGCGACGGGTTGCCGGACGGCTTCGAGCAGCGTGTCAACGGCCGCGGAGTCATCTGCCGGGGCTGGGTACCTCAGGTCAGGTTCTTGGCTCACGGATCAGTCGGTGGGTTCCTGACGCACGCCGGCTGGAACTCCATTGCCGAGGGCCTCGCGAACGGCGTCCGGCTGGTGCTGCTGCCGCTGGTGTTCGAGCAGGGCCTCAACGCCAGGCACCTTGCCGAGAAGAAGATTGCCGTCGAGGTGGCGCGGGACGAGGAGGACGGCTCGTTCGCGGCCAAGGACATCGCGGACGCGCTCAGGAGAGTCGTGGTGGAAGAGGAAGGCGAGGAGTTCGGGGTTATGGTCAAGGAGGTCGCCAAGATGTTTGGGGATGATGAGGTGAATGATCAATATGTGCGAGATTTTCTCAGGCGCCTGTCAGAATACAAGATGCAGCAACAAGGGTAGTGCCATTTTTTTTGCGTGGTGATGGTTTGTGTGATTGTGCCGTTTCAGGTGTCACTGTAGTATTAGCAAATTCATGTTCTGGAATTAAATAAAGTGATGGAATAAACTTGCGTTTATCACTTCGTTGAAAGATGAAACTACCTTGAAGTGAACTTGTCACCCTGCACTGCCGATCCCCAAGACCAAAATTGTCAACCTGCACTGCACACAAACATTGTCACCCTGCAAATCTAGCTAGAAACAAGAAGAGCACGCAGCTGGTGCGAGCTATGGGCCGCTGGCCCAGGCAGCCGCGTCATCGACGATACCAATGTGTGGTTTTTGGGTTGGCCACGTTCTCCTATAGGCTGAATTCGATCACCTAATAGACATTGCGGCCTCGTTTGGGAGGCTCACGATTTTTATTATTCTTGCTGATGGGCCGGAAATTTAAGCTCAGTTTCTCAACGGAATTTCCGTTCGAGCCTGCTGGTACCGTTGAGTACTCGAGTGTCGACCGAGTGTCTTGAGTCCAAAATCCAAGTGCAGCGTAGGTGCTATGCACGTGCATATCTATATATCATATATATAGTTGTCACAAAAAAAAAAGCATACATAACAAGCCACGTCATCAACAATTCTAAGCCATTTGATCATATTACAATAAAAATATCAACCGTTAGATCAAGGAGTTACTTATATACATTCATTAGCCATCTCTTTCTCTCCTCTCTACCCTTAGTTAGGTACACGTCATCAGTAATCCTAAAATATTTGATCATATTAGTACAAAATTATTAACCGTTGAATCAATAAGTCACTTATCTGTATTTATTAGTCGTCCCTTCTCCTTCTCTCCACCTTTAAATCTATAATAACTATATAGTGGTGTTTAGTAACGTACTCTTACACGAAATATGAACTAAATAAGAGATGAGGACACAATCTAATTGCAGCATCAAGGTTAAATAAGCATGTAATGTTCAAATTTCATAATAATACATATTCATTTCTATGAAATTTTTTATAAAATTGTACTTTCAAAAAATAAACCGTGAAGCAACATTATCAATTTTATAGGTCCATTTTCACCTGCTAATTGTAAACTTCAATTATTATAATAATATAAATCTAATAAATCCTGCAGCAATGCGCGTGGTATTTTCTAGTATGTATTATACAACCCCTGCTAGAGAATAGTCTAAGAGAGGCTGTATAATGTAAAAATAAAATGAAGGCACAAGTTCAAGGAGGGACAGAGTATTCTCATTCAACTATCTTTCTCACTGTATAATAGCATCTGCCTTTCTCCTTTATATAGCTAATGACACGGATAGCTTCAATATTTAGTGAGGGCCTGTATTGAGACAAATCCCAAGATGGGTCTTCACGGCCCATTGGTCTCCCAGCACTCCCTATTGGATCTTCACCGTGTATTGCTCAAGCTTCGTTCAAACTCCACAAAATTCCAGTGGGAAAAATATTAGAGAAAGAGTGCATGGCAAACATTTCTTGGTGATTGCATGGATTGCTTTGTTAAAAACCTTGATAAGAAACTGCATGAAAACTTATTCAAGAAAAAGGAGTACAATCCACCCAATTACTCCTATTAGGTACTTGTCATTCTAGATGAAGTTTTGGTAATGGGTCAGCAAAATTCTTCCCCTGAATTTTGCACTTCTCTAAGTCTCATCATTCCGATTCTTTGTATGCATCTTTCAAAGGAGGATGCCGGTAATAATTTAGTGAACAAATCTATGAGATTTTCACAGGACTTAGTATGCAATATTTTAATTTTGTTCGTCTTATACATTTCATGAGCATAAAAGAACTTGGGGTTGATATGCTTGGTGAGATTGCTTTTCACATAACCCATTTGTACTTGTGCAACGCACGCTGCATTATCTTCATAGATGATTGTTGGGGTCTGGATGGTGTTCAACCCACATGATTGCTGTATGTGGTAAATCATCCTTCGAAACCATGCACATTCATGGAAGGCTTCGCATAGCGCGATAATTTGTGTGTGGTTCGCCGATGTCGCTACAAGACTTTGCTTAGACAATTTTTAGGAAATTGATGTTCCTCCACAAAGGAAAACATAACCGATTTGTGACTTGGCAGTATATAGGTCTGATAGGTACCCAACATCTACATATCCTACCAAGGTCAGGTTCTGGTTCTTTCTGTAGAACAATCCTATGTTCTTGCTTACTTGAAGATAACAGAGGATGTACTTGATACTTGTCCAATGCCTTTTGGTAGGTTCTGCACTGTACCTTGCAAAAGTTGACAGCAAATGATATATCCGGTCTTGTATAGTTTGCGAGATACATGAGTGCTCCTATAGCACTCAAGTATGGATATTTTGATCCAAGGACTTCCTCCCCCTCTTATCTAGGTCTATATGTATCTTGGTCTGTCTAGAGTGACCTTCTGGCCATGGGAGTCTTCGATGGATATGCCTTTTCAAAGCCAAATCATTTCAACATTTTCTTTGTGTAGGTTGACTAGTGCACTAAAACCCCTTAGGGGGGTGCTCAAGCTGTAAGCCTAAGCAATACTTAGTTTTGCCCAAGTCTTTCATTTCAAATTCAGATTTCAGATATGAGCTTGCTTCTTCTATATCCTTGAGTGTTCCAATGATGTTCAGATCAACGACATATACGGATATTATACAGACTCCATCCTGGGATCTTCGTATAAAGACAAAAGGGCAATCTTCATTATTGCTATATCCCTTTTTGCCCAAGAAATTGTGAAGGCGATTATACCACATCCTGCATGACTGTTTTAATCCGTATAGTGACTTCTTAAGTTATACACTATACAGATTTTTTGTTTGCTCTGATTTGGTTTGGGACAGGGATACCTTCTAGTATCTTCATAAAAATGTCTGTGTCCAAATTCCCATAGAGGTAGGTTGTTACAACATCTGTCAACTTCATTTCTAATTTCAAATTTACTGCCATTGAGATTAAGTATCTAAAGGTAATTCCGCTCATGACCAGGGCAAGTTCCTTTAGTTTGTGGCCAAGATCTATGTAGCGCACACATTGTCACTGGTAACTTCCTCCATAGGGAGGTTTAAGTCTGCTACGCCTTTTTCCACAGGTTCCACACCAGTGCCAGATCTCGGCTGGCTTCCCTTGTTCCTTTGAGTATTTTTGCAATCAGCTGTACCAAGCACTCCGGCCCCTTTTTCTCCAGACATCTCTGGGTACTTGGGGTTCGAGGGACCGAAGTTCCTTTCCTTTTATTTTGAGGCCTCTGGACAGGGTGAGGGTTACCAACTTGCTTTGGTATTTCGACCCTCTCCGGTGCATTGCGTACGAGCACATGTGACAAGTTACGCTCTGCAAATCACAAAAATGATCAGGCATTTGATTTGCTAAACTTTTCAAATCGATTATTTTCTGTACTTCTCCATTGCTTCAATGGTGCGTAGGTCATGTGCAAGGATCCCCGTGGCTTGCTATGTTATTTCCCAATTTTCTTATCCAAGGGTTGATTTCCTCCTCCTAAAAGGGAGAAACAATCCTTGTTGAAGATGCAGTCAGCAAACCAGGCTATATGTGTATCTCCTACCATGGGTTCTAAATACCTAATTATGAATGTAGTCTCATAACCAATGTTGTCAGAGGAGGGAACTCCAACCGCGGGGAGTCTGGGGATCCCCCTTTGAGGTTCGGCCAGGGGAGTTGTTCACAGGACGGCAGCGGCGTCTGGGAGATGATATGCTCGGGCGCTGGGGGCCCGGGCTAAGATGGCACGCAAGGGAGGAAGGAGAAGTAGACAGGTTCGGGCCGCGCGGAGGCGTAATACCCAACTCTTGTGTGTATCTGCTATGTGGGAGATGAATGTGGTTTGCTCTTACAAGGAGTTCTTGAGGGATGCTCAAGAGCTAGCCCTCACTTGGGAACGAACTCAGGCTCTCTCGAAGGCTCGACTCGAAGAAGAAGAAGAACCTCAGAAGCTGAAGTCCCAGACCAAGACCCCCTTCTCCGCGGGCATGGATCCTCCTTTCATAGTCTAAGGGGAGTTCACAGTGCCCAGCTCACATGTAAGGAGAATGCTTTTCTCGGTATGGTATGTCTTGTCGGCGTGGTTCGGGATGTCTTGTCGCACGCGACCGCCTGCTGAGCCACGCCGGAGTTGGTTCGGGATGTCTTGTCGCACGCGTCCGCCTGCTGAGCCACACCGGAGTTGATTCGGCACGTCGGGTCGCCATGCTGCTCGGCTGCTGCGGGCGGCTAGGCCGTGAAGATGTGACAGCGCACACCCTTGCTGCCAGAGCGTGGAAAAATGAAGCCCTCTTAGTCAAAAGTTCTCTGACTGTACAGGGAGCCGGCCCACGGGGGGCCGTCACGAGTGGCAGAGCGGGTGACAGGGGCGACGCGCCCCGTCGCCTCGCCATTAATGCGGGTGGTTGGAACAGTTGATCCGCTCGAGTCAAGCTCGGGCCCGGGGCAGAGAGCTCGTCGAGCCCTCCGCGCGCACAAGGCATCGAGTTCCTCGGGGACGAAGCTGTGGGCCCCGGGCCCGGGGAGCGCATCCCGGGCCCGGGAATGCCCCAGTAATGTGCCCCGGGGACGCGACCCGGGGTTGAAGCTGTGGGTCCCGGGACCGGGGGGCGAGGCCCGGGCACGGGAAGTCCCAGTCATGTGCCCTAGGGACGCGACCCGGGGCTGGAGCTGTGGGTCCCAGGACTGGGGGGGCGAGGCCCGGGCACGGGAAGTCCCAGTAATGTTCCCAGGGACATGCCCTGGGACCGAGGAGGTGGCTCCCGGGACCGGGGGCGAGGCCCGGGACCGGGAAGGTCCCCGGGATGCGGGGCCCGAGGTGGATGCGAGCCGTCGTCGCGACTCGCCCGGGGAGTGCGCACCCGGGCCCAGGCAGTGCTCGTGCCTAGGTACTTAGCGAGAAAACGGCCGTAGCCGGCCGTCACCAGTGCAGAATGTGGGCCCCGGAGGAGCTGACGTGGCCGAAGATCCACGCATCCCTGGGGTATGTGGGGCCCCTAGTCCCGTTTCGCCGACAAACGTATATCCCCATTACTATTTGTTGAGGAGGTGGGATTGGTACATAGACCTTGCAACCAAATTTGCGTAGATGTGACACTTTTGGTATGACCCCTTGCACCAATTGCATTGGTAAGTGGATGTTGTAGGCCGATGGTCTGTAGTTGATGAGATTTGTAGCGTGTAAGAGTGCATGTCCCCAACACGTGTTGGCAAATTACAACCTTGCAAGAGTGGCATGGCGATGAATTTAATTCTTTCAATCAACGATTAAGCAACTCCGTTTTGCATATGGATATGCGGTACAAAGTGCTTTACTTTAATTCCCATTGCCATGCAATAATCATCAAATGCTTTTGATGTAAATTCTCCGGTATTGTCCATTCGTATGGACTGCACGCGATGATCTAGGAAATTATTCTTAGTTTGACTGATCTACGAGATCAATTTTGTAAAGGCATGGTTTTGTGTTGACAGTAAGCACACGTGCGACCATTTCGAGGAAGCATCAATGAGCATCATGAAGTACCTAAATGGCTCTAACAGGGGCTGAATAGGGCCACAAATGTCTCCCTGTATTCATGCTAGGAATGGAGGGATTTCATCCTTCACTTTCCACATGGATGGTTTTGTGATAAATTTCCTAGTGGCACATGCATAGCATACAAAATCTTCTTAATTCGGGAAGATTTTCACATTGACATTATGTCTGTGCGAGTTGTTAATAATGTTCCTCATCATTCTAAGGCCTGGGTGGCCAAGTCTATCATGCCAAAGGGAAAATAATTCAGAATGTCTAAACACAATCTTAAGTGTAACGAATACCTACGTATACTTATGTAGTATAGCTCGGTTTCTAATGAAGGAAGCTTCTTCATAATTCTTTTTTCACATTCCATGTGCTTTGTGATGAGTAGGTATTCTTTACCGTTCTCATTGCAGGTTTCTACATGAAAACCGTTTGCACGAATGTCTTTGAAATTTAAGAGGGTTCTTGTTAATTCAGGGTACAATAATGCTCCTTCAATTTTTAATGTAGTACCCATGGGAAGTATAATAGTGGTTTTGCCATCATCATGATAGCTTCAACCTTTTTCTTTATGGTCTGGAAGTATCGTGTTTCTCTTAAGATCATGTTTGTGGTAGCATTGTCCACAATGCAAACTTCCTCCATATTGAGCTCCACACGTATTCTATGAAATAAAATGTATAAGTAAAACAAGAATTTATCATAGAACAAAATGCTATAATAGATAAATAAGGTCGTGCCAAATTCAAATAATTCTCTTAGAGTTTACAATTATTCAATAATGTTCTCATCTCGCGAAAATATGGGGAGATAACTAAGTGCTCAACTCCGAGCTAGCGAGGTAGCCCCTCATCATCGATGTTAATGGTCACGCAGTCATCATCCCCTACTGCTACCGGTGGGGTGATATTGGGGATGATAATGGTACTGAGTGGACCCTTCTTGCTTGCATGATAAGTCTTGGACTTCTTCTTTTTCCTCTGCTTGGCATGGTGGACATCAATGATATGCAGGACTTCACGACATATCCTGGACCAATGTCCCAAAGTGCCACATCTGTGGCACATTTGGTTCTGTTGTCCATAGGGCTTGTTCATGCTTCTTTTCTTCTTGCCCTTCCTTCTCCTTTGCAGCTCGTATCCTCCTTTGTTGGTGGAGGTGCTTGCCTTGATGGCGTGCTCGAGCTTCATGGCTCCAAAAGCGGCTTCGAGGTTAGGGAGTAATGCCAAGTCAATCTAGCCATGTGGGGCAGACTTCGCGAACTCCTAATTCTATCACTTTAGCCATCTACATGTTTGCAAAATATCTCAAGTTATCACTCCGGGTAATGGTGATAGATTGCATAATACATTGCATAAATAAAAATACATTATATACTATAAAATGGTGAGGAAATGCATAAGTAAATTCTTATATTATAAAATACATTATATACCATTACACTCCGGGTAATGGTGAGGACATGCATAAGTAAATTTCTTAGGACAGAAGTAAATACATTATAAAATTATAAAAGTAATAAAATGCCAGCGAAAAAGGGGATGTAATACGAAATCCCATGGCATTTCTATACTATAATGTAAATTTTCGGTAAATTTTACAAGATATAGGGGCCTATCAGCATTTTTCCATGCATGGGAGGGCCGTACATAAAGTTTTGGAATTTCTAGGGTCTCATGCGCAAGTTTTACTATGTAGGGGGCTGTGCTTGTTATTTCCAGAAAATTAGACACCTTTCTGCAAAATCACCAATTTCTTTTCTTTTTGTTCTTTCTTTCCTTTCGTTTGCTTTCTTTCCTTCTCCGCCCGGTTGGCAAGGCACGCGGCCGGCACGGCGCGGAGGCCGGGCGGCAGCGCGGGCGGCGGCGGCGAGGCCCCCGCGCGGGCGGCTCTCCTTTCCTTTTCTTTTCTTTCTCTTTCCTTTCTTCTTTCTTCTTTCCTTCTCTTCTCGACTCCGGCCAGCGGCACACGGCGGTGCAGCGGCGCGTGCAGTCGTGCAGACGCAGCTTGCCGGCGGCGGCCTTCAGTGGCGCGTGGCTACTGCGTCCGGTGGCGGCGCGGCGGTGCGTGTAGGCGTAGTTTGCCGGCGGCGGCTGGCCGGCGCGCGGTGCCGGGGCACGGCGGCGCGGGGGCCTGCAGCGGCCCGTGACGCTCACAGGCGCGTTTGGCGGCCTGCGGCAGCGCGTGCGTGCGACGTGATCGGCATGATGCCTGGATTTGCTTCCCATAAACCTGCCAATCAGCATTCGCCGGCGACTCAAGGATTTCGTCGGGAACTGCAAAAACGGAACGAGGATATAGAGAGAATTTAATTTTTGCAATTCGTTTTACGAGATTCAAAGGGATCAAGAAATTAACTACTTTCTTTTTTCTTGGTCTCCGGCAGAATCGTCTGCTCATAATATTATACAACCGTTCAAGAGGAGTTGTATAATGCAAAAAAATAAAATAAAGACACAAATTTAAAGAGGGACAAAGTATTCTCATTCAATATCTTTTTTTACTATATAATAGCATCTTCTCTCTCATCTTATATAGCCAATATCTGAATACCTTCTATATTTGATGAGGGCTCACATTGAGAGAAACCGTGAGATGAAACTTCATGTTCCATTGGTCTTCCAACTATATGTACATGCTATACTTGGAGATCTTCAGAGACGGTAGAGTCCATGGCTTAAGGGGCAGATGATACAACAACCTAACACACGAAAATTTCGGTGCCACTCCAAAACGTAACCAAAATCGTCTTGAGCACTAGTTGGCTAACGAGTTATCTGCGGCTTGGATGTGCTCGTGTCAAAAGGTCTTGCATGTCAAAATCAACTGTTTGGAGTCTGGACAGCGACTCGAAATCCAGAACGGTTCATTTTTCATGACATGAGTTCATCGTCAAATAATCCATTGACCGGAGACTGATCTTTGTACCAGTACTCTACGATGTTATTTTCTCGACATGTTTGCTCTACATTTTGCCCTCGCTCAACCAAATGCACAGCCAGATGAGTCCAGATATTGGCGGTGGGCTGATCCCGCTGCCAGAAAACAACAACTACAGTATTCTGCTCCGTCCAGAAAACGGCAATGCTGATCCCTTACTTGTTTGGAACATAGTGCTGGTATCGACACTATCCATTATGACTTTACCCACAACGAATAGATTGCTACAACTTGAAGAAAAGGCAGTTCGCAACTCGGCACCAACCAGCAACCAAACCCTTCCATGGCTGCCAGCATTTTTTATCAGGTATACAGCTAGCTACTCGGATCAGCATGCGTCAATGATCATCCGATGATTCAGCGTTTCATGGACTCTAGTGCTGCTCGCGTAATCACATGTAAATCTTTCAAAGATTCACGTTTTGTATTTGGAGATTTGGAAGTATAACCATCACAAGCGAAGACGGGAACAATGGGCTGCAGCTGTTGGAGGAAAACTGTGTGCCAACGGTGGTCTTTAGGTAATGCCTTGCCTGCTCTGCTTCATCTTCGCGTCTTCACTATTCTCACGCTATGCTCCTTCTCACAGAAAGCGCCTGAGGGACACAGGGCACTCGCCGGTAAAGCGAGGGCAGTGCTACACGTACTGCGGTTTTGGACATGAACAACGAAATGTTCGCTCTTTCCGAAGGAAGTAGAGGTGAAAACTGAAAACATTTTTTTAAAAAAATTGATTAAAACCCGAGAATCTTTATGGTATAATATACTACTAGTATATGCAATAACATATTAGAAATTTGCTAAAAGATTGAGAAGAGTATTTTAGTAATTTCGTATTTCAGTTTAATCCAATAATAATCTAAATTTGGGTATGAGAGCTAAGACCTCGCGAGAGAGATGACGGCACGCGTGGTAGTGGCGCAGTTCTCCCTCTACGACATGAATTTTACCAAATTCGCCCCACGCAATATCATAAAAAGACTAATTTACCATTTTAAGTTTATACTACAGTTTATTTAAGTGAATAAACAAATCAATCTACACCATTCAATCATTTATACTGATAGTATATTATCCCATAAAAAACTCTAAAACCCAGCCGCTAGGCCCGCTACATCCAAATCGGATAAACTCACACACTTTACAAAAGGTTAGCACCAAAAAAAAAAAGAAAAACTGAAAACATATATTGCAGTAAATAGGAAAATACTATTATATAATATATTTTCGGTCGTGCAGCTTGCGTTAGGGGTGAAAACGGATCGGAAACGGTCGGAAACTAGCTATACCATATTCGTTTTCATATTTTTTTCGGAATCGGATTCGGAATCGGAAACCTTGGATACGAAAACGGAATCGAATATTACCGGATACAGATACGGAGCGAATACGAATCGGAACAAATACGGTAACGAATATTTATTCGAATATAAAAACCCCTCAAACTGAACTTTAGAAAACAACGAAGAAAGACAACCTATTATTTTTTGTAAAACAATATATCAATATTTCTAAATTTTTAGCTAAACAATATATACAACAAATTTCAGTTTATCAATATAGCTCTACAACAATTTATCAATATAGCTATACTGAAGGACCGGGACTGGAGCCGGGCGGCGCGCGGGCGACGGGGAGGCGGGCGCGGGGCTCGGGGCCCGGCCGCAGCGGCGGCCGCAGGCGCGAGGGATGGCGCCGGCAGCCGCGGGGTTCGGCGGCGGCGGTGGCCGCGGGGGGCGCGAGGCCAGGCGGCGGCGGAGGCCGATGGGGGCGCGGGGCCCAAAGGGGGAGGCGGCCGCGGGGGCTCGGGCTTTGGCGGCGGCGGCGGCCGCGGGAGCGAGGGATGGCGCCGGCGGCCGCGAGGTCCGGTGGCGGCTGGCGCTGGGAGCGGCGTCGTCGCGTCAACGTCAATGTGGTTCTGTGAAGAATAGAGACTGAGATCTGAGAGAGACTGTGGTACTAGTAAATCTAATGGGTGTTGCGGATATCCGAAAATTTTTCCGGATAATTTCCGACCGAATCCGAAATCCGCCGGATAATGTCTTTATCGTATTCGTATCCGTATCCGAAAAAATTATCCGTTTTCGTATCCGAATCCGAGATTATCCGAAAATTATCCGACCGATTCCATCCGTATCCGAATTTTCGGTCGGTAAGCAGATATTATCCAAACCGTTTTCACCCCTAGCTTGCGTGCTCCTGCCATCGAAGAGGACTTCGACTAGTGGAAACGGGCAAATGCAGCCCTCGAGTTCCTTGCAAAGTCCAGTGATAGTGTAGAAAATTGAATAAAACAACTAAAAAACTGGGTAAAACTTTATAATAATGTTATTAACGGTATATAAGTTAAGGCCAAAAATAAACTAGATAGAAACAAAAGATAAAAATCAATTGTAAAATTAAGTTTCAAAATTTAAATTGTAGTTATGGCTAATAAGCCAACAAATAAATGATAAAACCCTAAAACTGCCAGCCAAGGGTCGTAAACCTTACTCTTTTTTGTCTTTATCATTAGCGGAGCTCTTGCTTTATAGGTCGTAGGATATTCATGGGAATGTATGTTGTAACACTTTATGTTGATAGGCCATATTTTTAATTACAAACCCAAACAAAAGGAGGCCATCAATAAATCCGTGAATCTCACAACATATATATTAGAGCAAATCGTTTTGAATAGAGCTTGGGATTTGTCTTGGACACGAACATTTGTGCGGGACGGATAAACAATCATTGATTTCATCAAATTTGGGACGGTGAATTCATGTCCAAATTTGAGTCATTCCTAGTTTCCTCTAAAATTTAGATACAGTGAGTCATCTATATGTGCTGAGTTATTTTTGTTTTCCTCTAAAATCTACATATAGTGAGCCATTTCTTAGGAATTTCACATGATTTGGAAAGCTCCAATTTTTTTTTGTCTCAATGGGCCAAATAGAAAAAAATTATATGGGATTTAAATTCTACAAATTCTTTTATAAACCTTTGTTTAAAGAAGCTCTAAATGGTGTGGAATCTCAAGCTCCAATATTTGGGGTTTAATATTTTTGCTGAACATGAAACAGGGTAGGTAGACCTATCAATCTTGCGACGAAAATGGTCCTCGGATATAGACATACGTATACACCTATGCTAGCACTGTAATGATATATTTAAAGGTAAAGCCCGGTATAAGCTCTTAGTCTATTTAGAGACTATTCTCTCACAACAGTTAAGACGATAAAACTTTAATAATTAATACACCAAAATAATTTTTTATTATTTTTTCCTTTTCCTTACCTCCGTGTAACAAAATTTCCTTTTATAAACGTTGGTGAAATAGGAGCCATGGTCCCTATTACCGACGGTACCGGTTGCCTAAAGCCATGTTGGCGTGGGCCACCCTCGATCATGACGAGGTTGCGCAAGGGGCTCCCCAGCGTGGACCCAAGCTCACGCCTCAAGGGACAAGCTCGGTGCGCCTCACCGGCCCCAAGCTTCAGCAAGCTCGGGCACCACCTCACTCTGTCCCTGAGCTCGACTTCTCTCAAATGGTTTGAGGAGTACGTTGAAAGCCCGTTAATGTCGCCTAGAGGGCATAGTTATTAGGACCGGACCGGACCGGCGGTCCGACCGAAAAAACCGGAACCGGAGAGTATAGCGGCTCGGTTCACCTAAAAGACCGTCCATACAATTGAACCGGTAAAAACCGGTTGAACCGGCCAGTTTTTTACGAAACCGCTGAACCGGACGGTTTTATTGGAACCGGCCGGTTTTTGCTTATGGACATTGTTACCCCGTTTTTTTAGGACCACACAACTAAGGGATGGGCAAAATTGTAAATGTTTAGTTTTTAGGGTTGCCTTGCCTCTTGCGGTCTTCCCTATGCGTGCCTGCGTTGTTGCTGACTGCTGTGCCAAAACAGATCGGCGGCGGCGGCAAGGTCCAGCGGGCGCACGGTGGCGGAGGCGGCGGCGGCGCAGGCGCACGCGCGGCGGCGGCGGCAAGGGGCACGCGCGGCGGCGGCGGAGGCACAGGCGCACGGCGGCAGCGGCGGCAAGGCGCGGGCGCACGGCGGGGGCGGCGGTGGCGGCGGCAGACTCTCTCGCCTCGCCTCGTCTCGTCTCCTTCCTCCGATGCGCGGAAGCTTCTAGAAACCCCTCCTCCTCTGCTCTACTCCTTCCCGGTTGAGGATGCCACGCTGATCCCCTACCACCGCCGCTAGTGCGTGTGATGCTGGCGTCCAAGGTCTGGTCGAGGCTCGCGTCGCCGTCTTCACCACGCGCCCTGTGTTCTCCGGTAGCCGAGCAGTGGCGAGGTCCCTCCTGCCGATCTCTGGTATGCCGGCCCTGGAAAGGTCGCCGGCTTACCCCAGTGGCGGTGACGCGCGGCCCGGTGCCGCGCTCGCGGAGACTGGGTGTCGCTCGGCCGGTGCGCTGTGGCCGCTGCCGTGCTCTTCCTCTTCTTCGGGCAATGCCGCGTGAGTCTCCCTCGGCATTCTGAATCTTCTGATTCTATTGTGCTCACACCTTATCTGAATCACTGAATAGGCTAACGTGCTGACTAAAAATGTTTCCCCAAAAATGACAATTGAAATTCTAGCTTCCATAACCATCATTCACTCACAGATGAGCTTCTCACACTAAAATATTTTTGAGTGCCACAATAATTTTTGAGTGCAGTTGCTGAGATTATATGTGCTTATTTTTTTTCTATAAATCGACTATATATATATATATATATATATTGCTCCGGTTCAATATATTTCATGACCGGTTCAATTCATCCGGTCTAAAACTATCGAACCAGCGGTTCAACCGGTTCTTAACGGTTAGACCAATGAACCAATGAACCGATGGCCTCGCCGGTTCAATGTCCGATCCGGTCCTAATAACTATGCTAGAGAGGGGTGAATAGACATTCCTGAAAAAATTCTCAAAATCTAGTGGTAAAATTCTGGTAGAAACCTCCGACCCAAATGGTAGGAAGCTCCGACCAGCTCTCTCGGGCTGGCCGAGAGGGCTGGCCAGAGGTTCCGGCCTAGAACGCTGGAGGTTCCGACCCTGATGTTCTGACTCTACCAAGACACTTCAATAATGGATAAATTGACAGAGATCAAGTGTAGTGCAAATAATAAGGTAGGAGATAGATGCAAGCAAGTGTAGAGACAAAATAACACAATAACGAGTAAGCACAAGGGAGACAAAGATTTTTTTTCCAAAGTTCGGATCACAAAGATCCTACATCTTCGTTGAGGAGCTCCGAAGAGCCGGGTCTCGATTAACCCTTTGCCTCACTAAGCGACCACGAAGACCATCTTGGTATCCAATCGAATTTACCTTTTTTCCTTGCGGAGGCGAGGTTAACCTTCACAAACTCTTCCCGGGACAATCCACAACTTGAGGAAGCTTGCAGGCGACACCTAACCGTATAAGAGGTTTTCCTCCAAGAGAAATAAGCTCCAAGCAGCTGATCCGCGTCCATCCTCAAGTGCACAAAATCTTCCTAGCCTTCTCTTAAGAAAAATTACTTAATTTCCCACTAGATTCTAACAAGAATCACAAAGGTGACACTAAAACTAGTTGGGAGAGCTTAAAAGATCTTAGGAGAAGCTAGAAGACAGTGAAATGGCCAACCAAAGACTAGAAACAAAGATTAGGCTTTATAGGCATCGTCATATATCACTTAGCTGTTACTCACAAATTTTGGCCACGAGATTCTGACCCCACGGGTAGGAACCTCCGGCCAACACTTAGACTCTGTCCGAGAAGATTGGTCAGAGCCTCCGATCTCAGGCTAGAAACATCCGACCTGATACTGAAACTAGCCCAATCCAAGTGTACGTGTTGTGCCAAAGTGATATACTCTCAGCTATTTGGATCTTTAGCACTTGAATGGTCTTGGAACATTATTTGCAACCCTTTTGGATAGTACGGCTTTCGTACGACTCAAAAGAAATTTCAAAATAAATTAAAATAAACTCCAAGTCGCTTCGCCATTTTGCGCCATATTTTTGTGGGGGTTCTCCATGCACTACACCAAGCAACTTGGAACTAATCTCTACACATTTCTCGATAAACTCATTAGTCCCTTAATCATTTTATCATTAATCCATCAAAACCCACTTAGGGGCTAGATGCACTTTTAATCTTCCATTTTTTGGTGATTGATGACAACACGGTTAAAACTTACAACAGAATAAATATATAAATTTGATTTTGAATGAAAGAAGATGAATTTTGGCTCCCCCTAGAAATATGTATATTCGAGTGAGAGTGAATATATGCATATTTAGTATGGGTAAAATATGGAAAGCATACTGATTTACTCACGGATGACCTGAACCTGTATAATCCTCCACGTCTCATTTACTCCAACAACTACATATATCCGATCAATGCACATTGATTCCTTGACCGAACTCACAAAGGGATCCCTCCAAATCCTTATTATATATGTGTTTTCACATCAACAATAAATGCTAAGAGTCATGTCAAGTCGATATTAAGCTTAACATCATATTTTTCTCTTTTTTATATCAATAAATTTATTTTATTAATAACTTTAAAAATATATTATTAATTAGCATTGTACTTGCCCCTGATACGCCGCACCGCTTGTCAACCTCACGTAGCGGTAGTAGTTGTCCACACTCGTTACGTGCTACTTGTGCTTGTTCATTTCGTCGCTTGCGATTGCCTCCGAGGTCAGCGCATTACACTATTCAAGGGACACGTCACTCTCGTCTTCCGCCCACTGTGTCTGGGCCCCACCGTTCCTCTACAAAAGGAGATCCCGTACGCATCCAACACATGGGCTACATCAGCTTCCCCTGCACAGCCCAGCGCGCACATCCACACTCTTGCGCAGATCGGATCCGACCCTCTCCCGGTGGCCATGGCCGATCGCTTGGAGGTCCAGGGCAGGCACGGCAAGTCCCGCGTTCGCGTCTCCCGCGTCTGGCGCCGCCCGGCGGCGGCGGGAGGCCACGTCATCGTCGAGTGGAACGTCGCCGTGAGCGTCGTCTCCGACTGCCTCCCTTCCTACACCTCGGACGACAACTCCGCCATCGTCGCCACCGATTCCATCAAGAACACCGTAAGTTCGCGATTTCTTACGTTTCCTTGTCTGGTTCTAGATTGATTCGGTGTGGCTCTGTTTGGTCAGGTGTATGTGAAGGCGAAGGAATGCAAGGAGATTGTTTCCATGGAGGAATTCGCCGTGATTCTGGGAAGGCATTTCACCTCGCTGTACCCGCAGGTAGAAAAATGGCGTGTGACTTGATTGATTCTATTTCTTCCTATTTGGGGTGATTTATGGATATTTTGGGTGCCTTCCTGTTCGGGCAGGTCTCGGAGGCCACGGTGACCATCGTGGAGCGTCCATGGGAGCGTGTGGTTGTCGATGGGAAGCCTCATTCCCACGGTGAGAGAAGAGTTTTATCGCTTGTCTTTGCTCTTTCCTTAATCTTTCAGTAGCTTAAGGCAAACTATCATGCTTCTGATGGTTGGCTCTGATGAGTGCGAATGCATTTTTTTTTTTTGAGAGCGAAGAGGTGCGTTTTAATGGTGAAGCATAAGGACGGTTTAGTCTGCTCTCAAGTTCGAATGCTCATTTTTATTGTCAGGAGGTCAAAGTGTCAGACCCCCTGCTTTATTTAACTACAGCATATCACAACAGTACAACATTTCCAATTTACATCGTACTAAAATCAGAGGACAGAAACTGGGAGTTACCCACTCAAACCTCAAGCCTGCTCTTTTTTTTAAGTGGTTTCATATTACTAGAAGAAAGAGCACTTTACAAGTATAATTACAGCACGAGCAGTTCTATGCAGATCAACATGAACTGTGACAGACAGATGTAGCCCCATTCCTCATGGTAAATTTTCATTCACCAGGCCCATCCTTACATTTTCTTGAAAATCCTCATAAAACCTGCTGTATAAGTTTCGAGCTATTCTTAAGAAATCACCAGGCCTACCTCTCAGTATTGGATGGGCCATTGTGCAAATGGAATGAATTACAACAGTAGGGTCACTAGGCAATTTATGCTGAAATGGACAAATTTTCTCTTACTTATATTGTGGAACCGCAGCTACAAAAGCAGTTGTTTAGCTACATTTACATCAATTTGTTCCTAAACGTTACAAATGTGTTGCGGATGAATAAATATTAAGTGACAGAAAGAGACGGGTACTGCACAACCTTAGCCCTTGGCAACACCTTTTGAGCAATTACTTCACCATCCCTAAACACGAGTAACAGAAAATATCCTGTTCTTAGGTAGCATGGGCAGTCGTAAAGATCATATAAGTCCCAGATTATGACATTTTTTTATTTCCTTTATTGAAGAATATTTGGTAATAAACCAGATATGCTTGTGCAGAACTCAGAAGCATCTAGAATGCAATCATTTAAGTGGGCATCAAGAAGTACACAGCTTTTCTATCTCTAGGCATAGGCCTTTTTTATTTATTTTAACTTTTAAGTATAATTTTCCATGATCATTGTTATGCTTGCAACTTGCAAGTTGGATTGTGCAATACAAATATCCTATTTGATGTGTTCCATTTTATCTTATTTGCGGCCTAGGTTACTTTCCTAGTATAATCCACTTAACAGTAATCCAAAGGAAGCATATGAGAATCAGGCAAACAGTTTCTTTCCAGATATTTACGTCACCAATCTGTTGAGTATATAAGTTTCCTAGTTCCTGCTGAGTTTGGTGCATATCTCATGTGTACATACCTTCTGTTCTCAAATGTTAATTACGTAAACGAGAACGAGAACTGTCTCTTTGGATGAACATTTCGAATAACCTGGTATCTCTATATTTATCTACTTTTGTAGGGTTCAAACTTGGTGTTGAGAAGCACGTCACAGAGGTCATTGTGAAGAATCCGGAAAACCTGCTTATAAATTCTGGAATCCAAGGATACTCACTGCTAAAGACAACTCAGGTATTTCTCACCAGATGCTAACCCTTTACACTGGGGTTGCTTGAAGGAATTAAATGCAACAGTGCTGCAACAATGTGCAGTAAAGTGCTTGCTGAAGTGTTACAAAAGCAAAATAGTTTAACTAGTTAAGCCCCGATGAAATATAAACAAAGGGAATAGAAAATTTAACAGAACCATAGTTGAATCGCTTTTATCACACATATATGCTTAATTTCTAGTAGTACATGCTAACCTTTCATTACCTTGTCTGTCAGTCCGGGTTCGAAAAATTTGTGAGGGATCGCTACACACTTCTTCCTGATACAAGAGAAAGGATTGTAGCAACAGAAGTAACTGCTTGGTGGAGGTCTGATACTCTTTCTATCTACCTGAGAAATTCTGTCATCCACCACTATTCTACCATTTTCTTATCAATAAAAACTATGACCATTCTAGGCATGAGACAAGCGAGTTCAGTACTATAATAGTTAACTGTTCTTGTTTGTTCAGTTCAACAGCATTTCTATTACCGGTATGTCTTATAGATGCATAGTTCTTACATAGGCTGTTGCATCAATCTTTGGGGAGTTTAAGTTAATTGGAGCTCACCCAGTTGTTTGTGAGCTCATCCAGGTTTTTTTTTTGTCAGGTATCCTTTTGAGCATGTTTCCCAGATCCCATCAAAGTCATTCTGCTTCACACAAAGGTACCAGGACGTAAAGAAAGTTCTTGCAGACACGTTCTTTGGTCCTCCTGATGTTGGAGTGTATAGTCCATCAGTGCAGAATACACTATACCTGATGGCTAAGGAAGTTCTTAACAGGTCTGTAAGTCTGGTTTGGTTGTTATTTTCAGTAACTTTTTCTCAGTCATATTTAGCCCCTTCTGGCCTTCTTATCTACATTCACTAAATATATGTGTGCAATTTTAAGGTTCCCGGATATAGCATCTGTTCAGCTTAGGATGCCGAACCTCCATTTTATCCCTGTTAACTTAGGGAACAAAGAAAATCCAGGATTAGTGAAGGTGAGAAATATAGCACTGCATTTTATTGTTCTGTTTTCCTGATCTTTTCTGTATTTTCTCAGGGCTAATGATGGGTTTCAATTCACATCTAGATTTACACTGGCAAATCTAATTCAAACCCACACTGAGGTCTGTTTCTGTTTAATAGCTAAACAGAAGGGGATTGGTTAAAAAACATGGATTGAACTGACGATGAAATGCTTTATATTCATAATCATGCTAAATGATATAATGGATTTGGAGAGAAAATTCTCCTATTTTAGAAACAAGCACTTGGTGGTGGTTCATAGAAATCATTCTTAGTTGGTTGACCTTTTTATTTTTGCTATTATAGTCTATACTACAATGCTAAATTGTATGGATGGAATGAATTTAAGTGTTAGTGTTGCCGTATTGCCAGTCTGCATCATTATAATCTAAAGAAAATATCTACGAATGGTACGTTCTTGTGCAATGGCTTATGTTCACGGGAGAGTTAGCAAATTTAAGCTACTCCAGAACGCTCATATATTGTCCATTTTTACTGAAAATTGTATTCGAACAGTTTGCTGATGATGTATACCTGCCGACGGATGAACCACACGGGACCATTGAAGCAACGGTGAGCCGCCCCAAGTCAAAGTTGTAATTTAGCAATCAAGGCTACTTGGGAAGCTCTCGGTCTGGTTTCCTATATCAAAGAGGAACAAAGAAGGAACTGTGTAACAATACCTTGGGAAGGGGAAATAAATAAATAAACAGTATGCGTTCAGCTAAATGACTTGTACATGGCCAGCTAGAGTTCCACCGTTGTAAATCTTGTACTGCTTTGTTGTATGAAATCTCCAATGCCCCAACCTGCACAGTTGAAGGCTAAAGTTTATATTTTCTTCTCAGTAAATCCGATCATAACGTCACAGACTCACAGTGCTTCAACATCACTTTTGGTTTTGCCTGGTTGTATTGAATCAGAGAAGAGTAGAAGGCCGTATCACAAAAGCATTATATGGGCCCTGATTATGGGCTATACGTGGCCATTAGTTTGAGCTCCATAGGTCTCTCCTGCTTGTGGTACAGGACAGAACCGAATATCAGCGTTCTTCATCTTGAAAAATAGAGAGAATAACAATGGAAAAATACTATGGCCCGAACGTCCAATAATTATAAATTATTAGACAGTGTTTCATCCTATATATAAATATGTTTCAGATGTTTTACTACTTAATGAAAAATATTTTAACAAAATTTTTTCATATGTTTCAACATTCGGTAAAAAATATTTTAGATGCTTCCCTTACTTTATTAAAATGTGAAACACAGTAAAATTGCCTATTGAAATATTCTGCTTCCGTGTATGAAACATTAAATTGTAATGGTTGAAATATATATTTTTCTTTTATTGGAATATAATCAACTGAGATTTTTTTAAAATATTTAATTACAATGGATACAATGACGTAATCGGATCGTAAACTAAATAAATAGTTTAAAATTTTAATAAAATGGTGTATGCATGTACATATGCATGCAAGTGAAGGTGCTACTCCTATATGTGCTGGCGGCTGACATCTGATGCCATCGGAGGTAGGACGCGAAGCATTCTCCAATAACAATGGCGTCATTGTCTTTCACACCTGTTGCTTTGTAATAGTTTGTACGAACCACGTCACGGTCCACTTGTCTTTAATAACTGTCGCGTTGTACGTACTAACCATGTCACGGTCTAACAGAGCTGGAGCCTTCAGCGAGTACGAGTCGGGTACGAGTACGAGTTCGGCATTGACCGACGCGACCGGTATACGCATAATGGCATATGATGGTACATGGCTTCCTCCTCCCACAGGCGCTCGCGTGGTTGGGAACTCTCAGCACGGTACACAGGCCAGAGCATTCGCCCATGCAGCAGTTCCCACGGCCGCACCATCCCGCTGCTACTCCAGATCGAGGCCCGGGGTTATTCCGCCCACGTACAGAAATGCGCACGCTGCTGCGACAAGCGTACATAGAGATATTCCGGGCGAATACTGCTGCGACTAGCATTGCGCACAGTGCCACTGGCCAACCGGCGGCAATAAAATCGATCAATTCACGAGCTGAAATGGCGGCTTCCGTACGTGGGGTGGACCCACGCGCATGCGCACGTAGTCATTCTGTCGTTGGCGTCTCTCGGCGCAGGGATGCGCCAAGGCCGTGGCACCAATGCACCACCGCACCACCCCGTCTCTGACGTGAAAACGCTCGCTTTTGCCTTGCGCTGCCGCGGATGTGTCGAAGACTAGACCCCAAGCCTCCAAGGGAGAAGGAAACGCGCGGAGATGCGTCACGGGCCACGGGGCCACGTGCCGTGCCGTGCCGCGCGGCCGGGGGGCCTCTGCTGCGTCCATGCTGGCAGCGCCACGGATTCACGCAGGCGCGCACATGGCGCCCACGCCTAGGCAGCCTGGCGGCCCCACATGGATCCTGCTGTGTTTTGTGTTTTGGCTACGTACTCGCCATCCTGCGTTCTGCGTATCCATCCGTCTCGGTGATGGGGGCACATGAAACCTGATGACCACGCGGGGATTAGATCGATCGATGCTCTCTACCTCTGCCTGGCCGGCAGCTCCGGAGTGCCAGCACGGCGGCAATCACTGGACCAGGGGACACCAGCTGCATCAGTGCTTTTTTGACTATCTATCTCTGATGACACCACCATTTTTTGCAAGATAAATCATGCAATTCACCTCCTCGACAGCAACCCAACCTGTACTGCTCGACAGCATGGAAGCACGACAGCCATGCTAACTGTTAAAAAAATAGATGTACAATAAATACATAATTTTTAGTGAAAATTATTACGGAAAAAATATAGAAAGTCGACCGATAATAATGGTTAAAATTGTTAGTGGGTCTAGGGTCCAATTAGAAAATAATTCCTAAAAATATCTCAAAAGCCCACCTCATAGAAGACATGCACGTGAATTTTAGTACCATCTTACTTATTCTAGGAGAGAGACCTCCTTAAAAAGGTGAGTGTTTCTCCTAGCTACTTGAGCAATGTGTGATGGAGAGAACTAGAGAAACATGCGCGTGCTCGCTCACCTCGCCTCGTAGGGCCGGGCTCGGGGTCAGGAGGAGCGCACACGCGACATGCGCGTGAATCATCCTCATGCTTGCGCAGACGCGGCTTTCTTTGCGTTTTGTGGTTTACTGCATCAACAGATATTCCGGTGTTTTTTTTGGAATTCACCGGATTATTCAGTGCGTTGGACTGGTGTGGAGTCCGGGTAGGTTACGTGCAACTTATCCGGTTCGGTTACGGGTTATGGAAGGCGTCCTGATCACACGTCTTATATATACCGAACCGCTACTTCCATGTAACGTAAAATCAAATCCAGGGTTTTGCTTCGCCTTTGTAATGCGCCGCCACACGTTGTCTGCTCCGTTGTCGGCGTGCACCGGCGATTGAGAGAGCAGGTCTCCGGAACTATCGTCCTCGTAAAGTCCTGCTCCGGGCGGAGGGCGGAATAAGGTTTTTGGGAAGCACTCCGCGCGATTGCTTGTTGTTTGTCCGCCACGGCTCGTCTTCCTCTACGTTCGGACGCTGCGCGTCGTCATCACCATCCTGTACCATATGTTGTACGTGCGGTGTGTGCTATTGCTCCGAGCGCATCTGCTCCAAGCTCTCCTCCTGAACATAATCGTCGGTACGTATTCATAATGTTTTACGTGTTCAATCTATTCATGTATTATTCAATTGCATACATGTCTAGATTGTGTGAGATAATTCTGCTAGCTTATGCGGTTAATATCATAATTTATTTATAGAATAAATTAAATATACATGTGTATATTTTTCCAACAATGATCACTATTAATGAGTTGATACAAATACAGGGAATATGACCGTCGCACTCTTTTTGTGTGGCTTATAAGAGATATATAAAGGGAAAAAACAATAGTCCTAATAGGACAACGCTTAAAGTTATACTAGAAAACTAATTCGAATATATGACATGCTGAAATTCGGATCACATATTTAACAATCTCTATCTTGAGACGAATTTCTCATGTAGTATATAAATCATTCATCATCAAATAACATCTCATGTAGATAAAATAATTATGCGCTAAATAGTCTCTAGGACTAAACAATTGCTTGCATCTTGATTTTGCACAACAAGAATCTCGTATCACAGTCAAGAATATCATACTTCAAACTCGCCATAGAAATTAATTCCTGAATCTATTGGTATAAAACTGAGGAACTCTAGCAGAAACGCTAACCTTTAATAGAGGTGTGCACAAAACAAAGTATTGAAATCCTCCAGATAGATAGTCGTGTGGACGTAGCAAATTCAAATAGCGCATCATCAATTACCATAATGAGAATATTATGTCTCGATTCAGGAGCGGTAGATCATACTTCAAACTTGCCATAGGAATAAAATTCTAAATCTGCTGGTATAAATTTGTGGAACCCTAGCAGAAACGTGAAATCTGGTGTACTTTCTGTGTGTATGAAGTAAAGTACTTAGATCTCCTCTTTAACCTCCTGATAAGCTGGTTGTCTGGATTTAGCAATTGAATGTGCATTTGTATTCATGTGAACATAACCTCAATCGACGAGCCATAGATCATACTTCTAATTTTCCATAAAAATTGAATTCTAAATCAACTACATAAAAATTGAGTAAATCTAGCAAAAACACGAATTTTTGGTACACACCAGGTGCACAAAGCGATGACTCGAATCTTCCTGGTACGAACTGCGTAGATATAGCAATTTCCAACGTGAAATTGACTTCACGTGAACAGAAGAGGGCTCGGTTGATTCTTTTCTTTCACCTCGGGAACCGTGCTGGTGCTGGTAGTAGAGTGGCTGCTTCAATTGCTGCGGTTGATGGGCTTCACTATTGCCTGGCGACCAGCGACGTGCGCTGCAATTCGGTTTTGACACCGCTCAAATCACTCCGCTTCGGACTTAAGTCCGATCTCGCCAACGAGGCGACGAGGCCCGACACCTGCTTTGACAATTGGACGAACCCGCCGGCGGCTTGGTAGATCGATCTCTAAAGTGTTAAGAGTTTGTATAACAGATGTAACTTATCTATAGTACCGGATAAGAGTTGGTTAGTAATTATAGTTGATTAGAACTATTATCACATGTAATTAGGGATTCCTAACAAACTCTACCGGGCTATATATGTATTGCCTTGTGCTGGTTTATGCGCTATCTCAGATTAACATGAAGCCGGCACACCGTTGATGTTCCAATCTTTCTTGCACCTCTGAATTTTACATAGTATCAGAGCACCATGGCTAGTTCATCTTCATCTTTCGTTGTCTCCAATCCGCTCTTTGGCCTTCCTGTCACCGAGAAGCTGACCAGGCAAAACCATGCATTATGGGCTGCCCAAGTCCTTGCAGCACTACGAGGTGCACGTCCTGAGGGGCACATCAACGGCAAGACCGTCGCCCTTGCTGTTGAGATTGAGAAGAAAGAAGAAGACAAGCGACGATAATCCTGAACCCTGCGTTCGAGACATGGTTTGCTGAGGACCAATAGGTTCTTGGCTTCATCCTCACTTGATTATTGCGAGGAGTCCTCACGCAAGGCGCCGACTCCAAATCAGCAGCCTAGGCCTGGCAAGTGGTCGAAGACATCTTTGTCTCCCGTACTCACACGCGATCCATCAACGTGAAGCTTGTCCTTACAATAACACAAAAGGGCACATCATCCATCGCCGACTGCTTCAGCAAGATGAAGGGCTACGGTGATGAGATTGTGGCATCAGGAAAACCTCTAGATGAGGAAGATATGGTGGCATTTATCCTTAATGGTCTTGATGATGAATATGACCTTATTGAATCTGCGATTGTGGCAAGGGTAGAACCCGTCACAGTAACAAAACTCTATTCTCAACTTTTGAACTTTGAAAATAGGCTCAATCTATGGCGTTCGTCAGCATCAGCAAACGCAGCACAACGTGGAGGCCATGGTGGAGCGCCTGGTGGTCAGAGTCACGGCCGTGGCCATGGCCGTGGCAACCAGGGACGTGGTGGATCTAGAAGTGGTGCAAGCTGAGGCCATGGGCAGCAGCGCGGCTTTGATACCCATCCAATTTGCCAGGTTTGCTTCAAAAGAGGGCACCTTGCAGTAGACTGCTAGCATCGCTTTGATCAAAACTACATCCTTGACGAAAGGAATGCACAAGCAACATCACATGCCTATGGTATAGATACCAATTGGTATGTGGACAGTGGCGCAACCGACCACATCACGAGTGAGCTCAACAAACTTACCACTCGTGAGAAATACCAGGGAAGAGATTAAATCCAAATGGCAAACGGAGCAGATATGAAGATTAGACACATTGGTCATTCATTAGTTCATACCCCTATTCGCACTCTATACTTGAAAAATGTTCTTCATGTTCTGACGTTACAAAAAATCTTGTTTCTATTTACCATTTGGTTGCTGACAATTATGCATTCGTTGAAATTCATCCTCATTATTTTTTGATCAAGGATCGTGCAACGAGGAGCACAATTCTTAGAAAATGATGCCGTAGGGCCCTCTACCCACTCTCTTCAAGATCAAAGTCATCAGCCAAGCAAGTCTATAGTGTCGTGCCATCCTTGTTGAGGTGGCACAGTCGGTTGGGTCATCCATCTAGTCCAATTGTTACTAGAATAGTTCAGAATAATAAAATACCATGTTGTTCGGAGTTCTCTAAAGAGTCGGTTTGTGATGCTTGTCAAAAGGCTAAAAGGCATCAATTACCCTATCCTAAGTCTTCTAGTGTGTCAAATGCTCCTTTGGAACTTATTTTTTTAGATGTGTGGGGCCCTGTCCCTAGTTCTGTTGGTGGCAAATGCTATTATGTCAATTTTATTGATGACCTCAATAAGTTTACATGGGTTTACACTCTTAAGCACAAGTTTGAAGTTTTCCACAAATTCCATAAGTTCCAAAATCTTGTTGAGCGTCTCTTTAACCACAAAATTCTTGCCATGCAAACCAACTGGGGGAGTGAATATCAGAAACTTCAGTCCTTTTTAGATAAAATTGGGATTTCCCATCATGTATCTTGTCCCTATGCTCATCAGCAAAATGGGTCAGCCGAACGGAAACACCGTCATATAGTAGAAGTTGGCCTGGCTTTGTTGGCTCATGCATCCATGCTGCTAAAGTTTTGGGATGAAGCTTTTTTGGTTGCTACATATCTCATAAATTGTTTGCCTAGTAAGGTGATAAAATTTGATACACCTCTAGAGTGTTTATTCAAGAAAAACCAAATTATTCCTCTCTTCGCACCTTAGGTTGTGCTTGTTGCCTAATTTACATCCCTACAATACACACAAACTCCAGTTCAGATCTACACAGTGTGTCTTTCTCGGATATAGTCAGTTGCACAAAGGCTTTAAATGTTTAGAAGTGTCTACTAGCAGAGTCTATGTCTCTAGAGATGTTGTCTTTGATGAGACAATTTTTCCTTTTTCCAAATTGCACTCCAATGCCGGTGCTTGGTTGAGGTCCAAAATTCCCTTGCTTCCTTCGGCCCTTCTTCCTCAATCCTATAATCATGGGGGAGAACGGAATGTTCATGTGTTTAATTCTTCTAATATATCTGCTAATAATCTTGATGAAGAAAGTGCAGGAAGCAGAATGCCTGGTACGCAGGAATGTGTGGATGTAGTAGCACCACTAGGATCAAAGCCGGATCATCCTCAAAGTCCGTGCCAAACTCTGGAAGTAATGACAGCAGGACCTCTATTGAGGATGTACCACTCCCGCTCTCGCTTGCGTCTTTGTCAGGCGCTGCTCCAGAGGATTTACACAACGCGGACAACAACCAACAGGAGGGCGATACCTGGCTTGGTCACAGGACTGATGCTAGTGGTGTCACATTTGAACAACTTACTAGATGTCCTGTGGCAATTGAAGCTCCGGTTCAAGCGGTTCGACCAAGGAAGCGGTTATAGAGTGGCATAAGAAAAGAAAAGGTATATATATACTGATGGAACAATTAGATACTCTGGTTTTTCTTCTTCAGGTGAACCGCAAACTTTGGATGAAGCCTTTAGTGACAAGAACTAGAGAGATGCCATGGATGTGGAATATACAACACTGATGAAGAACAAGACGTGGCACTTAGTTCCACCTCAGAAAGGAAGGAATCTCATTGACTGCAAGTGGGTCTATAAAATTAAGAGGAAGGTTGATAGAAGTCTAGACATATATAAGGCACGACTGGTTGCAAAGGGTTTCAAGCAAAGGTATGGCATATATTATGATGACACTTTTAGTCTTGTTGTTAAAGCTACTACAATTAGAACTGTTCTCTCTATAGCTATATTTAGAGGATGGAGTCTTCATTAGTCAAATGTGCAAAATGCCTTTTTACATGGATTGTTAGAAGAAGAGGTTTATATGAAACAACCTCTAGGATATGAGAATGCTAGCTCACCTAACTATGCTTGCAAGCTAGATAAAGCTTTATATGGATTAAAATAGACCCCTAGAGCTTGGTATTCAAGGATAAGTGAAAACTATACAAGTTAGGTTTTAAATCCTCCAAGACAGATACATCTTTGTTCTTTTACAACAAAGAAAGTGTTACGATATTTGTTCTTGTTTATCTGGATGATATAATTGTGGCAAGTTCATTATATGATGCAACTTCTGTGCTGTTACAAGATCTAAAGGAAGACTTTGCTTTGAAAGACTTAAGATCTTCATTATTTCCTGGGAGTTGAGGTGAGTGAAGTCAGAGCTGGTATACTCTTGACACAAGAGAAATGTGCTTCTGATGTTTTGAAACGAGTGGTAATGCAAGACTGTAAAACTATTACTACTCCCTTGCTTACTTCTGAGAAACTATCTGTAAATGAAGGGAATCTACTAGGTCCAATAGATGCAACACAATACAGAAGTGTTGTTGGGGCTTTGCAATATCTAACATTGACAAGGCATGACATCTCTTTTTCAGTGAACAAAGTGTGTCAGTTTTTACATGCTTCAACAACTGTGCACTGGGCTACACTCAAGAGGATCTTGAGATATTTGAAGCACGCAGTTAAATTAGGTCTTAAGATAAGTAAGACTAATTCATTGCTTGTTAGTGGCTTCTTTGATGCAGATTAGGTAGAATGTCTAGATGACAGGAGATGAACTAGAGGATTTGCCATATTTTTGGGCTCAAATCTTGTGTCGTGGAGTACGCGAAAACAAGCAACTGTGTCAAGATTCAATACTAAAACTGAGTACAAGGCCTTAGCAAATGCTACTGCAGAGATTATGTGGATACAAACATTGTTACAAGAAATTGGAGTACATGCTCCTCGTGCAGCGAAATTGTGGCGTGACAATATTGGAGCTAAATATCTATTTGTTAATC
The DNA here is from genome assembly GCA_003991445.1 of Oryza meyeriana var. granulata. Classification (NCBI taxonomy): domain Eukaryota; kingdom Viridiplantae; phylum Streptophyta; class Magnoliopsida; order Poales; family Poaceae; genus Oryza; species Oryza meyeriana. The sequence goes on from RYFJ01002459.1 coordinate 70,176, forward strand.
TTGTTTTTCATGTTAGAACTAAACATATAGAAGTTGACTATCACTTTGTGTGAGAACGAGTGGCTAGAAAGTTGTTGAAATTGAGTTTGTTTCATCAAGGGATCAAGTTGCAGATGGCTTCACCAAATCTTTGCCTGTTCGACAGCTAGAAGTGTTTAAGGACAATCTCAACATTCACCGTTTAGATTGAGGGGGAGTGTTAGAGTTTGTACAACAGATGTAACTTATCTATAATACCGGATAAGAGTTGGTTAGTAGTTGTAGTTGATTAGAACTATTATCACATGTAATAAGGGATTCCTAACCAATTCTACCAAGCTATATATGTATTGCCTTGCGTTAGTTTATGCGCTATCTTAGATTAACACGAAGCTGACGCACCGTCGCCGTTCTGTAACGCCCCGCTTTCAGCGAGACGTTAAACGATAATTTACCAAAATCTACCTGTGAAAATTTCGATCTTGTGTGCTGTGTTGTATGTCGTGCCTGGATCTCGATTTAAAATCCTGTCCTTGATCTCGATCTTCCATCCTCTCCAAAACCCTCCATTTTAAAATAATCTTCGATCTCGACTCTCCGTCATCGAACTCTGCTCCAAAAAAAACCCTGATGACGAATTCCTCAATCTTCTCCTGCAAAAGATCTTATTGCTTCGATATCCGAACCGATGTGCCAATCTCCGCTTCGATTTCCGTTCCGAAGATCCGATGTCGGAACCCTAAAACACCCCTGTTGAAATCTTCTCGTAAATTCCCTTATTTTCTCTCCCCCTGAAATCCAACTCTACTCGATGATCTATCACAATAGGTACATATATATATATATATGTGTGTGTGTGTGTGTGTGTGTGTGTGTGCACGCGCGCGCGCGCGCGTGAGCATCCATATATATATGTAAGTATATGAATACATGCATGTATACATACATGTATCAACCCTCCTACTCAGCTCCACCAAATTATGTGTATATATATAAATACCTCGCTCTCTCTCTCTATATATATATACATAAAACCCTCCATAAACATACCCATATATAAGAGATATATATATATATATATATATATATATATATATATATATATATATATATATATATATATATATATATATATATATATATATATATAGTTGGGCTATGGTGCTTCGCGAAGCACGGATTGCCCCGTGCTTCGCGTCCGTTGCTACAAATTAGAAGTTTAAATGAGCGATCCAAACCATTCATCATGATCTCCATATTGAAACAAGGTTGGAGACCAAATTTTACATTTTTTAAAATTTTTTTACTATTTTTTAGATAGGTATGAAATCTTGTTAATCTAAAGACTTCAAAACCGTCCAAAACCTATAAATTTGTACCCCTCTAAAAAATAGTAAAAAATTTTCAAAAAATATAAAATTTGGTCTCCAACCTTGTTTCAATATGGAGAACATGATGAATAGTTTGGATCGCTCATTTAAACTTCTAATTTGTAGCAACGGACGCGAAGCACGGGGCAATCCGTGCTTTGCGAAGTACCATAGCCCAACTATATATATATATATGTATATATATATATATATATGTGTGTGTGTGTGTGTGTGTGTGTGTGTGTGTGTGTGTGTCCATCCAAATACATCTTGCCTCCATCCAGAGTCCCAGGAAAACTCATCAAAACTTCCTTGAGCATTTCCCAAAATTCAAATTAAAATATTGTAATTTGAATTTGAATCCCCTCTCTTTCTCCTTGAATTTCTCTCTTTGGATTCCCTCGCAAAAATCCTCGGAAATAGACTAATCCCAAAAATAGAAAGAAATTGCTACCTTGGACCCCACCTTGACTTCCCCAATTTTTCTGGGTTCAAATATAAAATTTTAAATTCAAAGTCCCATTTGGAAACCTCCCAAAAGCCCTCCCAAAATACTAAAGAAAAAAATTCTACTGTTCCACTGGGCCGCACTCTTCCTAATCCTCGGCCCAGCGATGCAGCGCCGAGCCGGCGCCCTACACGGATGGCTGCCACCTGTCCGAAGCTGCGCTCCACTCCGTTGATCCCCTCTGCCCTGCAGCACCACGCGCTCCCCGCCGCGTGGCTGAGCCGTGAGCGCCAACCGCCCGATCTCCCTAACCGCACCGCCCGCGTGTGAACTCCGCAGTCGCGCCAAGCCGCACCGATCGCTGCCACGTGTCCCTTCCCCACGCTCGGCCGTCGATCTCCTGTCACGTGCTTGCCCCCACGCGGAGCGTTGCGCACCACAGATCTCTGCCACGTGCCTCCCGAGCCGTGCCAGTCGTCAATTTTCCCCCGACCACTGTTCGTCTCCTTTCTCCTGTCACCATCCTGTTCCCCTCCTCGCGCGTGGCATCCGTTCGGTCAAATGACCGACAGTGTCGGCGTCACCATGGCCCCGTGTCGGTCTCCCCCAGGGCGCGCGCCGCAAGACGCCGAACAGCGGACGCCCATGGCCACGCTGCCACCTGTTTCCCCCGTTTCTCTCTCGCCTCCTTTTTCGCTTTCTGCCCTCGCCCCTGCCACTCGGTCAAAAGCCGCCGAGCCGACGCCATCGTCATCCTTCCACGCCCCAGAGAGCCCACGCGCAGATTTCAAAAATGGCCACCTGATGGATCGCCTTTCGCCGCCCGACGCATCCCCACCGTCGGCCGTTTTCACCCGCCCGTGTGAGATTTCACCGCCGTGCCCTTTTTTCCCGCCTTTCGCTCCAATCAGTGAGCTCCAATGATTGGAGCTTCTCCCCGACCTAGACCCCGAGCTCCCCGTCCCTATAAAATCCCCTCCGAGGCCTCCGCTCCCCTCTCTTGCTTCGGCGGTTTTTGGCAGCGCACAACTCCCCGAAGTCCGGCCACTCCCCGTCGCCGCAACGCCACCTGGCCGCTCGCCTGATGCCGGCCGGAGCCCATCGTGCCACGGAGCGTGATGCCCTTGGCCGCCGGATCTAGGAGCCCGAGCGCTTCACCAAACATCCGCTGTCGGAGTCCGAAGCCTCTCTCCTTCTCCCCACCACCCAGCCATCATCGACGTCGCTCCCCGCCGGTGAGCATAGAGCGAACCCCTCCCTCCGCCTCGATTCATGATGCCTTAGACCTCGCCGGCCACCGTCAACGACATGTGGGCTCGGTCACATCAATCCACCATGAGCTGTCCTCATGCACCGTCCCACCATTTCCCTCTCCTTGCACCCGGTCCATGGACCATGTCTCTACTATGTGGGCCCGATTCCTCCGGTCTTGATGAGGATATCCCTTCCATGGATACAACTCATTCACAACAAGGACCACTTACTCAAGGACCACTTATTAGAGCTCGTGCTCGTCAACTTAATTACCAGGTGAATTCATTTCTAGGTTCATATATTATTGAGAATAGTCTGCTAGCTAATGTAAATGATTTAATTGTGATTAGGAATCTAGAAAAGGATGAAGGAAAGGGACCAAGTCAAGCAAGAATTCGAGATGGACTCGTTCTGAAATCAGATTCGGATTGTTGCGATGGTACCAAGTTCAAACGGGCATAACTTCCTCATACGGACTCCGTTTGGGATGTTCTTGTACTTTATGGAAAGCTTATGAAGTCTACTTTCCAACGGATCCAACCTCATCTTCAAATTCTATCCGAGACAACCGCAATCATCAAAACAATCCATGTTGGTTCCTGAGTTCGAGCCAAACGGGTGCTGCGCCATCCCCACTTGGGCCCATGGGCCTTGTAACCCTAGGCGTGCGCGTGGGATGTCCCTCCCTGGTTGTTGCCCTATTTAAGAGCCGCCGCCTCCCTTGTTATGACTTGGATTTCGTTGAGCTTAGGTTTAGCCATTGTACAAACTTCTGTCCTTCAGTTGTGTCGGTCGACCACCTATCAAGACAGCTTCGGGATCCCAACTTTGTGATTTATATTTACACTTTATTCATATTCACAATATCAGATTGCCTATGTCCTATTCTTGCTAGTTCTTCGATTGCTTGCAGGAATTGAACCTCGTGTTCAGGTTGATCACGCCGCCAGCGAGGTCAATAACATCTCGGAGTTGGTTCAGCGATTGCTAAGGCGCAAGCGACGTCTTGCGTTTATAGTCGGATTGCCAGGGTCACCTCCACCAACAAATCGATAGATATCAATCTCATCGAAAGATCGGGCACCTTGTCCCCATCAGGTCTACTGTGAGCCAAGCCCGTGAAGTCCCTAGTCACCGACACTCGGGCCCCATTGACCTGTGACACACTTCCCTCACCGACACATGGGCTAGATTACTGTTGGGTCCCAGCTGTCAGTGGGCCAACCGGAGATTCTAAGGAATATTCCTCTGGGAAATTAACTAAATCCTTTTCAGTTATTCCAAAATTCAATTAATCTTTGGAGATTTATATCTTCTCAACCGTTCATCCGATTGACTCCGTTCTAGTTCTAGAAATTTTCTAAAAATAAGATATATTTAATGGCACTGTTATTAGCACTAAATATGATTTTTTTACTGGTCTTTGTGTAGATTTTTGTGTGTTTGTGCATAGTAACAATCGCCGAAAAATTCATTTCGGAGCAGATTTCACGACGATTTCTCGAAGACTCCTGAAGAGTTAGAGCAAGACAAGTCACCTTTGATCATCTCGAGCCCATAATTACAGAACTAAGTATTTTATTTGACAAATCGCATACGCTAGATTACACTGTTATAAATTCTCGGCCGCGATCGCAAGACGACCGACAGGCCGCCAACCCATTTGCTGCATGACATCCTTGATTGATTGTAATTTCCTTAAACATACTTGTCACCTCCCTTGATAGATCCCGGTACCTGTGTCGACGGGCATGGTACCGGTGATCACCTATCAAATTTAAAAATGTCTACCATGGGTAAAATTTGGGTTTACGAAACTTTGGAAAACCCGACACCTGAGTCGGTGCCTTGAAAATAAAATGGTTTGCGAAAACCGCGGTGTGGGGATCGTGCTAGCAGGACGAGTCCCCCGCTCTGCAGCTAAGGACCGATTCCTCTAGAATTTCATCGAATATATGACAGTACAACCACATAAGTGATATGGGATAACTCCTGGCTGAGTAACTAGTCTCCCAGGGACGCCTTGCGTGCCATTGGACTATGGATCGTGCGAGAGGATGTCGGGGGTGCCTCCTAGGTTCCTGGCACAGTATGGTCTCGGACCTACCCTGTTGTTGGTCTCGATGACCCCTCCAGTTGGCATGGGGTAACCTGAGAGGGTTTGGGAAATGGCTTGTCGCGAAAATCTTTATGTCACCAAATCGTACCCAATGCATGTGAGCTGGTGACTAGAGTGAGTCGTGCTGTGTGGGTAAAGTGTACCCCCTCTGTAGAGGTCTAAACTATTTGAACAGCCGTGCCCACGGTCATGGCCGGATGTGAGGTGATTCCTTAGCATAGTTTTATTTGACAACCGCCTATGAAATGATGTTTGCGGATTGGGAATCCGATTTCGGAAAATATTGCGAAGTTGTTAATGACAGCAAGGCTGTGGGCCCGATGAGGTTGGATCAGCTAATGGCGCTGGATCCCGGAGGCCAACTCTTGAGAGTTGCGCCGATTCAAAGATTGATACAACTCACTCCGATCGGGCGAGACTCACCTTGCCCTGATTATTGAGAAGCATGCACTAGTAGATTTAAAAAGATTTAAACAAAGCAGATTGCAAAATAACCATCCTCTCTTTGAAGCTTGCATTAACCACCTAAGTTCCCCTGGCTTGCTGAGTACGTAAGTAGTCACCATTGCTATATATAGCTGAAGCTGGAGTTACAGAGAAGGGAAGATTAGGGTTTCGTCCTGGTTCCCAGCCGTTGACTGTGTGTTGGGACTTAGTCCGTTGTTTCGCTGCTACCGCTGCCTCTGTGTTGTTCATTGCTGTCTCCGGCTTGCTCCGAATCTACAATATAAGTTAAGGTATAAATCTATTTAATCATTATTTATTTAAGGTAGTGTAATGATGCACATCTGATTGCCGTGGATACTAGCGTTGTGTCCTGGGACTGGTATCGGTATCGCGATTCCGCAGGAAGGCAGTCCGCGCTGCAATCCTGCGGCACGCCCTAATTGGTACTGTTGTACGGCGGTATCAGATCGGGGTGTGACACGTTCCAATCTTCCTTGCGCCTCTAAATTTTACACAAAGCTCTTATACCACTTGTTATGGAAATAGATGCACAACGAAGACATGATTTTTTACGTGAAAAACCCTTCTAGAAAAAAACACGACCGGCAATGATTACTATTGATGAGTTGATACAAACGTAGGGAATACAATGGGCCGTCGCACAAGTCCTACTAAAAAACTAATCCAAATATATGGCATGCTAAAATTCCAATATCATATTTAACAGTAACCGATCAATCGTCATCCCCTGCACTCCCAGAGATTTGATTTTGTTGACACTTCACAAAATGGGCTTTGAGTATTTAACATCTGAGCCCACCTTTATTGACTCAGATGGTCCTACCTGTTATCCTCTCACGAGTGTCATCACACGCTTATTGGATGAAATAATAAGCACTCCCTCCATCCTAAAATATCTAGTTGTCTTTAGGGGAATTAAGGATTAGAGCAAAATGTCTAAAGTAACTTCATTAATAAATGGTGAGATGATGGGAATTAAGAATAGTATGATGGGGTATGGGTCTTAAGGATCGATAAGATCATGAGACTCACTAGAAATAACATAAAAAGTAATAGGGTAATAGTCACTTTTTATATGTTCTAGTAGTTATATTTAAGATACAATTTAAATATAAAGGTAGCTATATTTTGGAACGGGGAGAGCAGTAATATTTGATTTCTGTCCACCCAACAAAAAAGAGAGTTGCTATCAGTGATTGATCACAATAGTGGTACTACTTAATAAAAGGTATGTAGTGTGTACTACAAATGATAGCGTTAGGACAGCAGAGCACATTTGCCACGAGCGAACACAACAATTTGGTAAACCGTACCTTACCCAAGCAGGGCCACACTGCTCGCAAATTTTTAAAAAGAACTTCACAATCTGAACGTATTAAGTGGAGTAGCTTATCTATAAATCCATGCGCCAAATTGCTCAAGGACGCGTCACTTTGGTAACGCTATAAAGAGGCAAGAGGTCTCAATCGGCCGTCCAAACCGGTCGCCTTTCGCTTTTGTAGAGAATTTTAATCCATTTCTTAATCCCTTTTCCTCGAGTAGTTAGGACTAATGTCAAGGATTATTCATGACAATCCTTAATTCTTATACTTTTCTTTTTGAGACATGTTTAACCACTCAATGGATCGACCGATCTGGCTCATCAATTGATTGTTGGCCCAAACCTTACAAATTTTTATTAGCGTGGTGCACGGTGCACGCTCTATGTCAGCGTATAGCTAGACCTCCAGTGGTTGCACTATCCCTCTCTGACCATAGTTTCTTAAATGAGGGTTAAGTATTATGATATCAAAATGGCAACTTACAAAATATATATTAGGCATCTCCTTTTGGAAAAAAAAGAACTGAGGCTAGGAAAAAGATTTAGCATCTTGCTTTTCTCTTGACGCCAATGGTACATCTACCTTCAGAGTTAGGGTTAGTTTGTACAGGGAGTAGTCAGTGCGAACTAGTAGTAGATTAATCAAGAGATGAGAAAGCTAAAAGCCTTCATTACTACGAACTGTACGGGGATATGGTTAGATTTTGGTTGTCGCCATAGTCTTTTGCTACTCAGGTCCATCTTGATCGTTGCAATGGTACCATCAGTTCGATGTCATGGTACTTATAACCAGGATCGGATTAGATACTACACTATACTCACTGGGGTTAAAGGTCTGAACTTTTCGGTTTACAGAAAACAAGTGCTCACGCTAGACTCATAGTGTCCGGAAACCTACGGATATGATGACTCCAGGGACTTAAAAAACTTTGCTGCACTCATAATTGTGTCTTCAACATCTTTGCTGAATTCTTGCATAGTATTTATGGGCTCCCTTTATTATTCATTGCTAGGGGCCTCATCTAACAATGGTGATCAGCAGTACTGACCTAGTTGATGGCATGTTTTTAAGCAGTACTACCAGTGGAGCTAGGTACTTTGGTTATTTCCAATTTCTCTCCTCCTGATTCAGATTAAGCTCTGTATGATGAATTGGTGACCGGCGATCAGAAATGGATACTGGATTGGTAGTACATGCCAAAGTTTTTGTGTTGTAGCATGGGAAGTAAAGACAACATTAGGAGCTCAAATCTATATTATGACGAATGTCACATGCATATATACAGAACTGTATTGTAATCACTACTATCACCTTATCCACTGCTTGCATCTGTCCATCTGAAGTCTAAACTTAGGATAGTTCGAAGTTAAGAGAAAAGAAAAGAGGAAAAAGATTACGTAAAATAAGGTAAACCATTAGCATATGATTAATTAAGTATTAATTATTTTAAACTTAAAAGATAGATTAATATGATTTTTTAAAGCAACTTTTATATAGAAAATTTTAAAAAAACCACACCGTTTAGCAGCTTGAAAAATATACTCACAAAAAACGGAAGAAAATTTTCCCTCAACTGGCACTATCGAACCCAACCTTAATCTGATGGACTGCCTGTCAAACATGGCCATATCCTTTTGATGCATATCTGCACTGCAGATGAGCCATGTAATTCAACGGTAGTTTCTGCAGAGTTTGTGTGCTAGTGAAGCAGCTGATCTGTTTTTTTCAGCCGTTACTGTGCCTGTAAGCCTGCAAGTTCAGGCTCCTCTTCTCCATTAAATTGAACTCACGCAATTCATCTTCATAATTTAATTGCCATTATGGAACAGGTTTGAAGTTGCAAATTACTACAGTGACTATGGGAATCACCTGGCCTTTTTTCAGTGTTCTTCTGCTTGTTACTGCGTCCCTCGCTCTGAAACCTTGTCAGTGTGGAACAGGTGAGTGGTCATTGTTGAGGAGAGCGCAGAGCTCAGCAGTTGCCATTTAAAAGGCAGGTTTAATAACAAAGCACTTGCACCCAAAAAAACACAAATAAAAAACTTTGGGTTGATGTCTAAACTGAAGCTTATAAGAAGTTTTTTTCAAGTTTAGATCTCAAGAAAACATGATTAGAAATATAACAAGCAGTGTTAATAGCTTCTGTCCAAAATTTTCTAGGTGTATTATACTCATCAAGCATACTCTTAGCCATCTTAACCAAAGAATATTCTTTCTTTCAACAACACCATTTTATTGAGGACTCGAGAAGACGAAAACTGATATTCAAGATCTTTTTCATTGTAAAATTGTTCAAAAGAAATATTTTTAAATTCACTACTATTATCACTTCGAATAGTTCTTAAAGATCCAAGAAGTTTAATAGCCAAACGAAGATACAAACTCCGAAAGTGATCAAAAGCCTCATCTTTAGTTGCCATAAAGAAAACCGAATAATATCTCAAAAAATCATCCACAATAACTAACACATACCACTTTCCTCCAATGGATTGCACTCTAGCTGGACCAACAGTGTCCATATATAAAAACTGTCCCGGTGCATCCGTCATCACAAAAATAATTGGATTATGTGAAGAAGCAACTATCTTAGCATGACAACATGGCGAACAAACCAAATCAGGATCCTTTTTAAGTTTAGGCAAACTACGAACAAGATCTGAACCACTAATTCTAGTAAGATGATCAAAACCAATATGCCTAAGTTTACGATGCCAAAATATTAAGTCTTTTGAAAATTTAGCAACTAGACATACGACCTCAGATGAAACACCACTTTCAAAATCAGCTTTAAAAAGTCTTCCATAATGAGAAATTCCCAAAACAAAATCTTCAGAAGAATCAAGAATTTTACTCCCAGTTTTCTTAAATCTAACATCAAAATCTTCATCAATAATTTGAGAAACTGAAAGCAAATTGTACTTCAAATTTTTTACCAAAGCCACCTCATTTAAAACGAATTTGTCACTTACCTTAATAGATCCAGTAGCAAGAACGGCAATAATAGAAGTATCTTTAAAGACAATTGATTCAGTCTTCGATACCGATTGAAGGGAGGAGAACCAATTTTTATCACCGGTCATGTGTCGCGAACAACCAGAGTCTATTATCCACACGTTATCCTTCCTTACCACCAAAGCCTACACACAAGTATATGTCGATGTCTCAGTACTGGGGTTAGATAACAAAAATTTAGGAATCCAATACTGAGATACACGACCAGAGGTACCAACAGGCATATAACCACGAGCAAAACCAGCTTTATCCTGTTTAGAAAAATTTACTCGAAGCTGGTTTGACCGTTGGATGTACTGCGGTCTGACCGCTAGCCTCAGCTCAAAACCTGATTTTTGCCATTTAGATTTTGCAAAAGTAATTTTCCTTTCCTTTTTCTGTTTTCAACCAAGTCTAAAACAAAAACCAACTAGATATCCATCTTTTCCACAAAAAGAGCAAGTATACTTGTCACGCGAAGATGAGTTTACAACCAAAGGTTTCGAATTTAAAGACTTGGTTTCTTTATATGTTGTCAAAAGAGAAGACAAAACCCCAGCCAATTTAAAAATAGTTTGTTTAGGTTCGGGTTTTGTTAAAATCTCACTTTTTTTAGTGATACCCAAAACAGCAGGTTGGTGAGAAGTAAAATAGGCATGTGCATCAAAACCTATACCTTTGTTGTGTATGCTCAGTTTTGATTGATCCAAAATCATATTTAGTTTCTTATTTCTTTTTCACCAAAATTGAAAAACTCCATAAAAAACATACGGCTTGGTTGAAAATCGGTCAAACATGACTAAATCTCAAGATCGGCGAAGATCAAAAAGAGAAAACAAGAGAAAACAAGACTCTGATACCACTTATAGGATCGAACACAAGAACCAAGCCTAACAGAGGGGGGTGAATGGTAGGAACACCAAAAACCAAAATCTTTTGCGGAATAAAAGAAACCCTCGAACTTGGATGGAGTGCACCGGTCAGATCGTCTCTGTTGCGCCGGTCCGATCGCCGTATGTCCGCTGGTAAAACCGCCCCCTTGTCGGATGAACCGTCGGAATTCAGAAGGATACACATCGAAGATACTCTTTAAAGTAGATCAACTTTATTGCATCAAGATATGTTTACAAAGCGCATACAAATCACTCCTCTCTCTCAAACTAAACCTTAGCTTTTCTCTCTTTCAAAAGTTATTACTCTAGAATCTCAACCCCTCATCTATTTATATATAAAACCTCCTACACAAAGTAGGAGTAGAACTCTTAGTCCCACTAGGACTCAAACCTTCAATTATTAAATCTAATTATAATTTACCAAATTAAATTCTCCTTTCTACAGCCAACTCGGACTCCTTCACATGCAGTAGGTACTGTAGCAGTGCTGTCGAGTACTGTAGCTAAATACTTCTTTTAATTTCCTTCTTCAATTTTACTCCAAATTTATTCGTGATTTTTTCGCCGCTTGCACACCCAATTTGCGAAACCCGTTGCGAAGACCTCCCACACAATATACATCTACTGTGTGCCACCTTGTGTCTAATCTCGTTACCCGGTATCCTTGATCGTTCTGGACCTCGGCTCCTTCCTGAGCGTAGTCATAATCCTACCGTTGACTAAGATTGACCACAAGTCACCTGCATACTAATAGATAAAACAAATGATTTTTAGACACAGATATCGCAATCTGACCCACATTAGTCACACACTCACGCCAACATCAACAGATATTTACAAACCAATTTTTATTAAATAAATTATTTATAAAGTCAATTATTCATCAGAAATTATAAAATAAATCAAGATAATGATTTCACGTACCTTTCCAACCATTCAATACCAGGGTTCTTAGAAGGTTAGCTCACTGACCTGTTGGACAAGCAGAAAAGAGCAGCATTAACCTAAAATAAACCATATTTGTGGATAACTCCTGCTAGCCCAATTGAATAAACCAACTGTGCCCTGTGAGCAGGCAGACTAGAAGGGCTGATGAGATACTTACAGTTGAACAGTAGTTTACTTTAGCTGTGTATATTGAATTGTATGTTCTTTTCTTTTTAGTTTCTGACAGAGCAGTGTAAGTGTAAGCCAAGTTCCTGAGTTAATACGCTGCATTTGCTGCTTGTTCGGCAGTCACATTGCTTGGTCGATGATTTGTGGGTGTGTTTTTGTAGAAAAATGGCTAGCGATATCTCAAGATGGTTAGTTCTGTTAAGTGTTGACCGACATAACAGAACACACAGAAATTCTCAGTCCTCTCCTCCTTGAACAATGAGCTGGCACTGCCGACAACTAGTGCCATTGGCTTTATGTGTGCATCTGATTGGAGCTACTCTAATTAATCAACTAGTGGGCAAGTGAGCACTAGCATATATAAATATCACCAGCACAAGGCTTCTTTTAGTAGCAAGGGGAAGTTGATCCATCACTTCACCTATTTCCAACCTGGCCATTATTAGGCCGTCGTTAGCTTAATTACTTAACTAGACTGTGGTGAGCTTTCCGTAGCTCCAAAAAATTGCACCTCAGCACTTCAAATTACAGGAACATCTACAGACTACGATCTACAGGTAAGAGTACAAGTGTAAAACTGACGTTACACTTAAGACTGTTCCATAGATCGAGAAGTCCAGACTTGCGTGCTTCTTCAGCTCCACCGGTTGCAAAGTTGGCGATAGTAGGCCCGGTTTGAAGGATACAATCGATTTTAACCGTATCACAAAATTTGAGCACTTCACTTAAAAAAACTTAATTTCAAATGGTCGTGATCAAATCCCTACTTGGAAAGGTTCTACCATGATGACCCAGTTGGAGCCGTTCCCACGAGGAAAAGAAAAAAAAAAAGAAAGCAAAAAAAGAAAGAAAAGAAAAGGATCATTGATCACACGCGAACCTAATAAAAGGAATCAATCATAATATGGTTGGCTCAACGTAGCAAGCAAGATGAAGCATATTATCGGGCACGGAACATTGTGATGTGACATTGGAAACAACATAATATATAGCAAGCTTCCGTTAGTCGCATGTTCTTATTTAGGACCAGTTAGTCCTACGCAATGCTGTGGAATCTAGATAATTCGAGGAAAATTTACTAATTATTAAGTACTTTCTATGTTTCAAAATACATCAACTTTTATCATTTAAAATTTATTTCAAAATATGACAAATTTCTCTAACTTCCTCGTCCCAACCAATTGTGATTATTTTTCATTTAATTTCTTCATCTAATTCCTTAGTTATTTGTCAAGTCCCAACCAATTACAACCATTCATTTCGCATATCTCCTTAATACCTATGGCAAACTTTAAGCGTTTATATTTTTGGCTGGGGAAGTAGGAGTTTAATTAGTGTCACCTTCAAAATTACATTTTAAAATAGTGAATTTGAAAAATCGAAACAGAGACTTATGCCATATTTTTTGGGTCCATTATTCACGGGATTACAACGAAGCATGTCAATTTTACATAGCAATCTACTGGCATCAAGGCCAGAAGTCCAGAACTGACTGTACCTTGTTAGAGATACTGACAGCCAATATACCGCAAACCGTCCAAATTCTGACGAATATCACCAGAATCTATAGATATCAAGTGCCAATTCACAATCGTGAGTAGATAGAATCACGTTAATGTTTCAAAAAAAACCGATGACTTTGGCGATCTTGTGGAGAAAGCTTTGCGCGTTCTAGCGATTTCGCAGTCGCTATGAACAATAATGCACAATTAGGTCTAACTGATTAACACTTAATTTTTCGTCCCAAGAGTTGATGCATCAGATACATCGCCCACACAGAGCGAGGCTGACGGCTCGTTGGCTAATCACAGCGACTAATCCCTCCGCACATCGCTGTTAAGTATTAATCCCCTCATCATTAAGTGGCGCCCATGGCGTATATAAGCCGATCCTCCCCCAACCCATAAGGCGATTTAAAAAACCAAAAGCACACACACCAGAACAAAAACGAGAAGCCAGCGCAGAAGAAAATCAAATCGAATCGCCCAAAGGAGGCGACGAGCCACCAGCAGCAGCGAGAGCTCTCAGGTGCGGGGGAGCAGAGGCGTCGTCGGCGAGCGCCCTCGGCGGTGACGTGTGGCAGCCGGTGCCAGTCCCCACCGCCGGCGAACTGGGCGCCGCGGCGTAGCCGGAGCATCTCCGATCCTGACCAACGTCGGTGGGGAGAGCCGCGGTAAGGTCCCTGTCTTAGGGCAGTGGCGCGCGGTTGGTGGGAACTGTGTGTAGTACAGTTGCTAAGCTTCTCGCCTTTTTTTCCGTGAGGGGTGGCTGGCTCCTCTTTTCCTGTGCGTAGTACAGACGCGAAAACGTCGGCCATGGATTTGTGAGGCTTGACGTTTCTGTTGAATTTCTGTTGTTATTGTCCTCGTTCGAGTAAAATTAGGTGCGAGGGTTCTATTGGATGGAACAGGAGTTCGCTTTGTTAAATTTTGATGCGAAGCGTATGCTAGTGCTGTTCGATATACGCTTATGTTTTTTCCAATGCTCTTGCAGGAATCGCTTCTGGTATGGAGCTATTTTGTGTAGGAGATGTGGAGATTGGGGTATCGGAGACTGAAGTTCTGCAAGTGCGATTTGCTGATGTGAAATTGCAGAGGTTGTGTTGAGAGATTGGGAACCATGGATTCACGGATGGATCAATACGAGGTTATGGAGCAGATTGGCCGTGGTGCCTTTGGTGCTGCCATCCTCGTGAACCACAAGACCGAGAAGAAAAAGTATGATGCGTCTCACTTCTGTTTAGCTGTAGATTCTGTTTTCCCTTAAGGGAGGTAGTTGACATAGGACTAACTTACAGGTATGTGCTGAAGAAAATTCGGCTCGCGAGGCAAACAGAGCGCTGCCGCAAGTCTGCTCATCAAGAGGTCAGTAAAATTTGAGAAACTTTGGGCTTTGTTCGTTCATCGGTTCGTGCATTTGCATTGAGCAATTTGAAAAATACGCAGATGGCCCTTATTGCTCGCCTGCAACATCCTTACATTGTTGAGTTCAAGGAAGCGTGGGTTGAGAAGGTTTGCTCTCGAGGAACATGCAACCATACACATTTTTTATTTTTCTTTCATCTCTGTTTAGCTTATTTCATGAGTTTTGACAGGGCTGCTATGTTTGTATTGTGACGGGATACTGTGAAGGTGGCGATATGTGAGTGTGATTTATGGGTTGGGGCCTGGGGATTAGTTTTTCAGCTACTTTTTTCGTTGACTGTTGTCTCACTACAGCATTCTCTAACAGGGCTGAACTGATGAAGAAAGCAAATGGAACATACTTTCCAGAGGAGGTAATCACAACTTCTTAGTCTTTTTTCCCCATTCGTTGAGAAACAGTATGTAAAAGGGTGCTAACTATTATGATAACACTCAGAAACTGCTGAAGTGGTTTTCTCAATTGGCATTAGCCGTGGACTACCTGCATTCGAACTTTGTTTTGCATCGGGACCTCAAGGTATGTTACAAAGAACAGTGATGCTTGCATTTAATTTGTTGAGCAATCAGTAATGTTTTATGCCCTTGCCCTTTTTGCAGTGCTCAAACATATTCCTCACAAAAGATCAGGACATCCGTCTTGGTTAGTTTACCATCTATATTCAAATAATTCTGGTGTTGCCTCATTTTATGCAGTTAAATATCTCTGGTTTATTTGCAGGGGATTTTGGTCTGGCTAAGACTTTAAAGGCAGATGATTTAACCTCTTCGGTAACCATCTCTTATGTCGTACATATTCTATTGCTTTGTTTTTGGAATCCTGCATGGAATGTTGAAACACATGTCGAATTGATCCCTACATGTTCAATTATGTTAGCTAAATGCCTTTTATGTTCTCAAATTCTTATGTTTTGGCATGATGCTCCTTAGGTTGTGGGAACACCAAATTATATGTGCCCAGAGCTGCTTGCAGACATTCCTTACGGATTCAAGTCAGACATATGGTCTCTTGGTAATATTCCCTTGCTCATATGGAGATATTTAGAAGAATGAATTTCTAACTGATATATGTATGCACAGGATGTTGTATGTATGAGATGGCTGCTCATCGACCTGCTTTCAAGGCATTTGTAAGTTCTTACCAGATCATATTCCCCAGGCCACTATAATTACCTTGAAATAGTTTCTAGGCATGCTAGGGATGATTTAATTCTTATCACCCAAATTCTTTGGATCTATATAAATTATCTGCTTAAGGATATTTTAATGTTAATACAGGAGCAGGTTCCATTTCTAATTAGTGCCACATAGCTTGTGGTCCTACATTTTTTTTACTTGTCATTTTGTACATCGACTCAATCTCCAATACATACGTTTGTCTTTCATGCTATTGGAAAATGTTCAAAATATATAATGCCAATTTTTTATGAGAATTCGTAGTTCTAAACATTAACTGCATGTATATGGTAAGATTACGATAATTCATAGTTCTAGACGTGGACTAAAGAAGAAGGATGTATTACACAAACTTCACTAGTACCTGTAATGCCCCGCTTTCAGCGAGACGTTAAACAATATTTTGCTAAAAACTACCTGTGAAAATTTCGCCTTCTTGTGTGCTGTGTTGTATGTTGTGCCATGGATCTCAGTTTGTCTCCCTGCTCTTGATCTTGAAACCCGACCTCTCAAAAACCCTTGTTCCAAAAATAACCTCTAAGTTTGAATCGCCGTATTCAAACTCCACTCCTGAAACCCTGAAAACAAATCCCTCGTTTCTCCATTGAGAAACCTTCGCTTCGACGTCTGAACCGATATTCTAAACTCTCATTTCGATATCCGCTCCGAAGAATCGAATCGGAACCCTAACCATATACCCTTTTGAATCCTCTCCATAAATCCTTTGTTTTCTCCCCCTCAAACCCCTATCCGAAATTCTTCCCTCAACATGAATATATATATATATATATGTAAACATGTATATATCCATGTAACCACCCTCCACCTCTGTGCCTGTAAAATCCTTAGGATCTTCCTTCCCTTGAATTGTCCACGAAAATCGGTGCCAGCTATCAACAAATTCAAAATTCGAATTGAATTTGGAAAATCGTTCACCTCTACGAATCCCAATCACTGTTGGAAGATTCCTCTCCTTGAGCCCTCTCGAATCATCCTCAAAAGACCGGACACAATTTTACAAAAATTCTCCTCTAGACTCCCTCCTTTGATTCCTTAGATTTTTCCTGAGTTTAAATATATATTTAAATTCAAAATCTCCAAAACTAGTATCTAAATAGCTCTCCAAAAATATTCCCTGGAAAAAAAAGGAGAAATGGTACTGTTCTCCTGGACCTCAATCGCCCCTCCCCAGCCCAGCAAGCAGCATAGAGCCGGTGCCCCC
Source organism: Oryza meyeriana var. granulata (assembly GCA_003991445.1). Classification (NCBI taxonomy): domain Eukaryota; kingdom Viridiplantae; phylum Streptophyta; class Magnoliopsida; order Poales; family Poaceae; genus Oryza; species Oryza meyeriana. The sequence continues at coordinate 87,455 of RYFJ01002459.1, forward strand.
CTAGGATGCTACCACGTACCCCCGTCGCGCCGCGTGTCCACGCCCGAGCCCAGCCGTTTGATCCTCCCTCAACAGTGCTTCGTCTACCCCCGTTCGTCCTCGCCCCGTTCTCCCTCCTCCGTTCATGCCTTTCACCTGTTCGGTTGAATGCCGAGGCCATTCCGTCGCACTGGCCGACGACGTCACGGTGTCCCCATCGCACTCGCGCCATGACAAGTCTTGGATACCCTCACAGCTCCTGTGCCACCCTCCTTCCTCCTCTTTCCGTCCTCTCCCTCCCGAGATCGACTGGTCAAAGGTGAGCCCGCGCTGCCATGTCATTGTCACCCCCACCACGACCTCGCCTACCCGGGCACGGGGTTCAAACCTCGGCCCCCGCGCAAGATTTCGCCGCACCAATCCCTCCGCTCTTCGCCCCTCAATTATTGGAGGTTCTCCCCCAAGACCAACCTATCCGAGCCCCTATAAATACCCTCTTCGGGAGCCCTTCTACCCCTTGTTCTCCTCCGTCCCTCGAACGCCGTCGATCACTACGTTGGACCGCCGCCGCTCGCCCGACCTGAAGCGCTCCACGCCTTCCTGGAGTCCGGCTGTCCTCCGCCGCCACCGGATTGCCCCGGGCGTCTCCCCTCTCGAACCACCGTGGGCACCGCTTCTTCTCGCTTTGATCTCTCCCTCGCCACGGCTCCGCCACCACCGAGCCGCCCTCCGTTGGTGAGCTCCCCTCTCCCTGCGGAGGCGAATGCTTTACCTTGTGATCATGTGATGCTCTCGGACACGCACTCCGCACCGCCAAGGCCGCCTCTCCCCTTTCCCCTCTGTTTCCCCTCCACCGCCGCCGCCGCCGTGCATAGCCACGCACCGCTGTCGGACTCCCCTATGAATCCCGAGGCCGAAGACCCTCTTTCTCTTCTCTCAGCGCCCTCTGGACCTCCTCCGTCTCTCTCCGGCCGCCGCCAACAGCCGTGAATCATCGCGACGCCATAGACGCCAAAGCCTCACCCCTCTCTTCTCTCCACCTGTCCTCGGACTCCCGCCGCCGGCCGATCCCCATCACCGGCGACGCAATCTGAGCCGCTCAGATGATTCGCCGTGATCTTCTCCTCCCGCCAGTGGCCGCCGCTTGTTGCTCGCCGCCGTGGTTCGTTGATTCGCTTCACGCCGCCGTATACCGTCCGATCCTGCGTTTCCCTCTCGTCCTATGACCGCCCGGGGAAGACGACCACGTGAAGGCCAGCTCGGCGCTGCCCAGGCCCTCGCACGCCGAGTCAGCCCCTTGCTCCCAAACGCACGTGTTTGGTCCACCACTCCTGAGACACCGACGTGTGGGCCCGATTCCCCCAGTCCACTGTGAGCTGTCCGTGCACCCCTCCCTTTCCTCTCTCTCTCCGCACCGTAACCGGACTCGGTCCATACGCCCTATCTCACTGACCGGTGGGCCCTTGCCACTCGGTCCACTGGGAACCGAACCTGTGGCTCCCTTTGTTCCACTATCGCTGTTGGGCCCCAGTTGTCAGTGACACCCTGTGAGAATATTCTCCCCTGGAAATTCGATTAAATCTTTTTCTTTGATCCAGAAATTCAAATAAACTTCAGAAATTCATATCTTTTAATCCATGACTCCGATTGACTCTATTCTAACTTCAGTAATTTTCTAAAATTGATATCTATCTAATGGTACTACTATTAGTAGCACTAAATAGGGTCTGTTTCTTGAACTTTGTGTCGGTCGTCGGAAATTCATTTCGGAGCGGATTTCACGGCGATTTCTTGAAGACTCGTGAAGACTTAGAGCAAGGCAAGTGACCTTTGACTAATCGAGCCTATAGTTGAAATTTAAATTATTTTGATTGCGAAACTGCATCGATATGCGTGCACTGATCTGTTCGGTCCCGTCTGCGAGTCAAACTGGTGAACCAACCCAACCTTGCTGCATTAAATCCTTTCTTGATGATTGAAATATCCTGTTCCCTTGTAACCACCGCTGTCGTGCCTCGGTATTCGTGCACTATTATACGAGTATTGACGGTCACTCCTTTAAACTTAAAAATTTAGAAACTTCTTGGGTAAAACCTGGCTTTACGAAACATTTGGAAAACCCGACACCTAGGTCGGTGCCTTGTGAAAGCAAAATGAATTTTAAAATAGAGATTTGCGACACAAGGCCGATCCGGTGTGTGTGATGCCTGTGTGGTCGCTTTAAGGACCGATTCCTTTGGAATTTCATCCAAGCATATGACAGTACAACCACATAGGTGAATTGGGAAGCCCCTGGCTGAATAACTAGCCTCTTAGGGACGCCTTGCATGTCATTGGACTGTGGATCGTGCAGGAGGGCATCGGGGATGCCTCCTGGGTTCCTGGCATAGCATGGTCTCGGACCTACCCTGTTGTTGATCTCGAGGATCCCTCCAGTTGACATGGTGTAACCTGGGATGGCTCGGGAAATGCCTTGTCGCGAAAACCTCTATGTCACCAAATCGTACCCAATGCGTGTGAGCTGGTGACTCGAGCAAGTCACATCGTGTGGGTAAAGTGAACCCCCTCTGCAGAGGTCTAAACTGTTTGAACAGCCGTGCCCACGGTCATGGGCGGATGTGAGGTGATTCCTTAGCGTAGTTTTATTTTACCCTGTTTGCAAATGTGTGTGGTTTGGGAACTGTGGGAAGGAGGTGCCATCAAGGACGCTAGAGGTCCGATGAAATGGCTTGGCTGTCGTGGACAGCAGGACTTGGGAAGTCTGTAAAAATGTTTTGGCTCGGGAAGCCATTTGATGAGAATTCTTGAGATTGTGAAAACTGGAGGAATAAAGATTGATGCATCTTTCACTACGATCAAGCGAGACTCACCTCACCCTGATTGTTGAGAAGCACACACTAGCAGATTCAAAATATTTAAATAAAACAGATTGCAAAATATCCAGCCTCTCTTTGAAGCTTGCAACAACCACCTATGTTCCTCTGGCTTGCTGAGTACGTATGTACTCACCCTTGCTCTATATATATATAGTTCCCTGCCGGGAGCTGAAGCTGGGAGTTGGTGTGAAATGAAGATTAGGGTTTCGTCCTGGTTCCTAGCCGTTGCCTATGTGTTGGGACTTAGTCCGTTGTTCCGCTGCTGCCGCTGCCTTTGTGTTGTTCGTTGCTATCTCCGGCTTGTTCCGAATCTGCAATGTAAGTTAAGGTATATGTCCATTTATTTAATTAAGGTACTGCAATGATGCATATCTGATTTCCGTGGATAACAGCACTGTGTCCTGGGACTGGTATCAGTATCGCGGTTCCGTGGAAGGGCAGTTCGTGCTGTTTTCCTGCGGCACGCCCTATTTGGTGTCGTTGTACGGCGGTGCCAGATCGGGGTGTGACAGTACCACACAATGCACAAACATGATATGATAAACCAAATAACAATCTAGCAAACATGACACTATAGGTTGTGGGAAATCAGGTGCACTTATTAATGGTGCAGATAGTTCCTAATGACTGCCTAATGGAAAGAAAATATTTGTCTATTACTGCTTATATTGCTTCATTTAAGGAGAAAAAAACACTTTCAACAAAGAAAATCGAATCCTTCCTTCTGAGATGCTGCTTGAACTCTGGGCTGAAGTCAGTATTATGTTAGCAATAGTGACTTTTGCAGAACCTCTTATGATTTTCCTCTCTTTATCTCTGTGCACATGAATTTTCACACACATGCGATGTGACATTGTATAAGAGAAGGATGAGTTTCTTTTTCAGGTTCGTAGCATATTGGATCAGAGTTCTTCATGATCCATCCAGAAATTCATTTCTGGACTTATGTGAATGATGTAGATCTTATATCTCATGGACTTTCAAATTTTATTTGAAGAGGTCTAATACTCTCTCCTAAGTTTGAATGTTTTGCTTTCAAACAAATCCATATGCACTTACTATAATTCAGTTAGAAGTACTGTTTGAAAACCTTGATGTAATCAGTAGTCTTCGCAGGCAAATTTTGTGCAATACATGGATTGTGTTTCTTAAAAATATATACATTTGTATTCTTGCATAGTGTATACCAAAATGATGGTGTTTGACTCAAAATTGTTAAAGTTCAAATAATATTAAATTTACTCCCATGTTTGTTTCAGGATATGGCTGGACTAATAAGTAAGATAAATCGCTCCTCCATTGGTCCTTTGCCTCCATGCTACTCCTCATCTATGTAAGTTCACCTTCACTGTACCTGTATGATATACAGTCTTTGCTGTTCTTATGTTTCTTGTTTTAAAAAATCCACAATATTCTTCTTCATTGTCATGTCCGTTGTTAGTTACCTTTCTGAACAAATTAGCTCTTCAATGCATTTCCCTTTCTCACTCTTCAGTGTTCCAAGTCAAATGATATCTGGCAGACGCATCATTGTTTACTCCATTACAAATGATTTCACCTTTCCATTGTCATATCAAGATGAGATTCTAGTGTATTGTTAGCTAAAATGGTCTCTTTGCTGTTGAATGCAGGAAAACACTTATCAAAAGCATGCTCAGGAAGAGTCCTGAACATCGGCCTACAGTAAGCTATTATGCACACAGAAACCTCCCTGCAATACCTGTTTATTGCATTTACTAGATTCTGACAGTGTGTGTACACACTTTGTAAACAGGCATCTGAGATTCTGAAAAGCCCATACCTGCAACCTTATGTTAATCAATACCGCCCATTTGCGGATATATCGCATCCCGTTTGTTCACTGGAAAAACCCATTAACAGTTCAAGGAGCAGTCAGAAAAGCATGTCTGGAAGTCAGTGTAGTAGTATTTCTGGAAGTGATATAGACAGTATACAATCAAGTGAAAGGAACACATCAGGGCCATCTACAAGTTCCAACAATACAATTGATACTGAAGGTGCTGAAGCTACTGATCATGTGTCTGTGAAAAAATGTTCAAGATCTGATGATATTAAAAGCAATAAGGAAACTGCGGGTCCTGAGTTAGAGAGGCAAGATTCATCTAAATCCATACATGTTGATCAGCGACCTAGAAACGAGATTAAGCAGCCAAAAATCATCAAAAAGATACTAACCACTCTAAGAGAAGAGAGCAAGCTCAGGCAAAATAATTCACCTGTTAGAGCTAGCCGTGTAAAACTGAATTCACCAAGTATTAGAGAACAATTGTCTGACGATTCAAAGCATAGCAGTGGCGTCTCCTCCAGTTCAAGGTCTAGTGAAGTGACATCACGTGAATCAGCAAAGGTCACCTGCGAACCCGTGAAACGGATACAAGCATCTCCTCCTCTGAAGCATTTGGTGAGCATCGATTTATTTCATGTGCTAAACCCACATTCTTTGTGTTGCTAATATTTCGGTTACTGTCTTGCAGTCCCCTATTGTTGAACATTCTCCAAAAGCTAAAACTAAGGAGGATGAGCCGTTGCAGCCAGACCCTGCCAAGCAGGCCATGGAAGATGTTGATGCAGCCGTTGGAAAGGTTAAGAACAGGACACCACCAAGTTTTACTAGACGCCACAGTATCCCCCCTCGTAGGCAACTGGGAGCAGAGAGTCCACTACATACTGAGACAAAACGAGCTCACAATAAGGTCATCAAAGAACGTGCAAAAAGTCCTTGCCGACCTATCCATGGTCCAGATAATGATATCATTGAACCTCCAGGTTTTCCAATGGCTCCCCCAAGTCCTCTTGGGGCTATACAAATGAAAGTTAGCAATTCACGGGCAAAATCTGCTCCACCTAGGGCTGTAGCTATCGAGGTAGACAGCAGTGCTTGTTCCAGTTCCACAATTGGTTGTGCTGAAAATACCGAGCAGTCTGAACCATCTAAACCAGATTCACCAGCCCAATTGGTTTCATCTTGCAAGTGCTCGATCCCTGAGACTGTCATACAAAAACATGACCTAACAGCAATACCTAGTACAGAGCTAAACACCACCAATTTCCAGAAGAGTATGGCTAGTACTGATGATGTTTATGAAAACTCAGCCTTGGAGCCATCTTCTGATATATCTGAGCAGGTATGTATTTTCAAGGACAACGTGTCCTGCAGTAAGACAGCACAGAGCACTGCCACAGTCACTGTACACAATGATGAGGATAAGTTCACAGTGCAAGAACTGCTTTCATCAGTAGCAGATATTGCTCCATTTGTTTCGACGAAAAACTTTGCACTAGACAAAGGATCCACTCCTATCCAATCATTGGAAAGAGCATCATCTCCCCATTTGAACCCTCCAATTGAGGATTTTATACATGTCATAAGACACAGCAGTTTCCGTGTTTGCGGTGAGCAGGCGGTAGCAAAGAATGCTGAAATGGGAGTCCAAAGTTCAGATGTTGGCAAGCTTCTCAACGTGGTAAGAGAAGAGGTGGATTCAAGAAGTATCCCATCAAATAATCTTATACCTCACAGACTTCCTGATTGTGCTGCTCCCAAGCCCAATAATTCGGAAACTAATACTATCAGTCCGAAAACAGCCTGTTCAGATGTTGTAAAATTCCTTACTGTCCCTGAAGTAAATTCTACTACTACTGATATCAACAATGGGTTCAAGGAGGAGGCAACCCCAACGAAAGAAATACTAGATGTCAAGTCCTTCAGGCAGCGAGCTGAGGCCCTTGAAGGGCTCTTGGAGCTCTCTGCAGATCTACTGCAAAATAATAGACTGGAGGAGCTTGCGGTTGTTCTAAAGCCATTCGGGAAGGACAAGGTATCTCCCCGAGAAACAGCAATCTGGTTGGCTAAAAGTTTTAAAGGGATGATGAATGATGAAGCGAGTCGCAGTTCAATGTGAGTATCTATAATACCCATATAAGGCCATAACGTTGACCTTTTATTTTCTTTGTTTTTGGTTTTATGCTCTGCATCTCGAATTGTTGCTTGATCACATCACCCTTATTTACATCGTGTAATCCATTGGTCCCATATTTGCATTTCTGTAGTTTTCATTCTTTACGGTACATTTTGTAAATAGTCCAGAATCTTGAACAGAAATAAGACATGTCAAAGTATGATGCAAATTTATATAATCAAGCTAGTGGAAGGACTAGTTTGATCCAATATTTCTTTGACTGGTTGTGATACTCTCCCAAAATACAGAAAAAAAAATATGGTTTCATGTGCAGATCATCTGTTGCCACTACCAATAGCTGTTATCAACTCTTATTATCCCGGATACAAGCACTGGAAGTAAAAACAGTACACTCATATCACTTAAGTCAGTTTTCAGACTAGCACAACTCTTGTTGCCCAACCAGAGGTGCATGCGGATCGCATAGGCTATACTGCAAACTTTCATTTGTCATGACTAACACCACAAATTTGTCATTCCGACCTCTTGTACTAATACTCAGAACATTGTTGTACTTGGCACCTTTGCGCTTTCCACCATCCGGTACCAGCAGCCTGGCTCTCTTGCCGCCGTGTTTGCTGTTACGAGCCTCAAAGATTTCGTCCGATTCTTGTCTTGCCTTAGCACATAGATATGGTATCAGCATCAGCCGTCGACAACGCCATCCTCTATATCTACAGATGCTATCATGTCACGCCACCCCATCTCAGCGTCCGGCCATGTACTACTCGGGGCAAGAACTCAATGTCGACGAGCACGGCGGCGGCGCTCGTCCTCCTCCGCACGCTCAGGCTCAGGGCCCGCCTCCCCAGCGCCGCCCGCCCAGCACGTTCCGCGTCCTGGTCAGGGCATTCATCGCCGCCTGCACCGTCGTCGTCGTCGTCACCATCCTCGTCTGGCTCATCTACCGGCCCCGGACGATCCAGGTGGCCGTGGACGCCGCGACACTCTCCCGCTTCGCCCTGAACACGACGGTAAGACCCCAGCCGGTGCTCTCCTTCAACCTCACCGCCGGCCTGACCATCCGGAACCCGAGCAGGCGGACGGCCGTCTACTACGACGTGCTGTGGGCGGAGGGGTTCTACCGAGGGGAGCGCTTCGGCCGGGCCGCGCTGCCGCTGTCCTTCCAGCGCGGGAGGCACGCCGCCGCGGTGCGCGCCGTGCTCGTGGGGAGCTCGGACGCAGTGTCCTGGGACGCCGGCGCGTTCGGCGATGACAACCGCAGGGGGGTGTTCCCGGTGGACCTGTGGGTCGGTGGCGCCGTGCGGTACAAGTACGGCGGGCTGATGACCACGTCGGCGACCATGCTGTCCGCGAGGTGCCCGCTCGAGCTGAAGCTCATGGCGGCGTCGAGCAGGGTCGAGTGTATTGTACTGTGATCAGCTTCTGAGTCTAGCCAATTTAGTGATAGCCTATTTAATTGGGAATTGAGAGCGTACTTGATGGAGTATCCTTGTCGATTGCCAAATTCTGCTCTGCTATATTGGCCTAGTTTATAGTATCGGATTACGTGGCAGAAGTCAGCGTTCGAAGCTTATTTGCCACACATATTAAGTCATTAGCATATAATTAATTAAATATTAACTATTACAAACTTAAAATAAATTTATTTAATTCTATAAAAGAACTTTTCTATATAAAGTTTTGATAAAAAATATATTGTTTAATAATTTAGGAAGCGTGTTTATAGAAATTGACGAAGCAGCTCTAGCTAGAAGATAAAAGGAACGCTGCCCCTAGTGCTGGCTTAAAAATGGAAGTTGGCATTTATGTGTATCATATTTCGAAAATTATAAGTCCTAGAGTTATACTTTTGTCTACTTTCTCTGTTTTAATTTATTTGTTATTTTAACAAATCTCATACTAAACTAAAAGATATGATAAATTACATTATTATCCTTATTAATTATATTCTAATTACTTTTCTAAAGCAAACATTAAAATTTCTTGTGAGGAGTGCAAAGGAAAACATATATATAAAAGTGGTTTGGTGCTTGGGAATATGAGAAGGACAAATATTTTGACAAAAAATTTAAATGCTAAAATAATAAGTAAATTAAAATAGAGGACGTACCATTCATAGAGTATAAACACGTGCGACTTCGGTAGGCATTCATACACTGAGCTCTAGGTCTTCAACATATCTAACATTTTGTAAACCTGGATAAAGAACGTGTCGGTCTTTTATATGTGTAGTAAATAGTGGTATAAGTACAATGTTTGTTAAACGTGTAACAATAGTGGTAGTGAAGCCAACTACACCGTAGAGCCCAGACAACAAAGAGCTCTTACGGGCTACCGCCAGGTTTTATGTCTGCTTTCAACAGCTATCCGTGATAGGAGTACAAGCTTTGCGTTGAGCCTCGGTGGCTGCCCAACCAGCCGGGAGCTGGCACTGTCGCATTGCCGTCCCATTATACCCGATACTTGGCCGTAACCCCTTCAGCTAGATTAAGATTGAAGCACTGGGTAAAGAATCCGGTGAACAGACAAGGAGCTTGGCGCACCGGATGAAGAGTCTGGCGTACTAGATGAAGCTCTGGCACACTGGGTAAAAAGCACGGTACACCGGACGAAGACTCAGCGAAAGGGCGGAGCCCCGGCGCACCGGACGAAGCGTCCGTCGAACGAGGTAAGACCTCGCACACTAGACGAAAAGCACGGCGAATGGACAAAGTCAGTATCACCAGGCGAAAAGCTCAATGAATGGGTGAAGCTCGATAGGGTGTCGAATGGCCTATCAATACTATCTCAACCCAAAAGAATGGGGATCCATTAAAGGGATGGTCCATCTAAGAGACCAACATAACCCATGTGGACATGTATTTAGGAAAAGACATATATACCCTCATATATTTAAGGACAAATATAATACTACTTATAAGTAAAACCCTTGTAACTATAAGTAAAATCCTAAGCCTATGAATAGGCCCTCAGAACATCGTAATAGCAGAGTTTTTACGATGCAATACATAGATTTACTTTTTTTTGTCTGCACTCAGAGACCGGTGTTTGTTTTCTTCAACAACACTAATATAACAGAAGAATCAATGGTTTCGATGAAAGAAAAAGAACTCAGTACTACTACTAGCTTATTACGGGCATGCTTTTCAAACTGCTTAATAATGTAATAATGTAGTTTTTAAAAATATAAATAAATTCATTTTTAAGTTTATAATAATTAATAATTAATTAATCACATGTTAATTACAAAGTTTATTTGATAAGATGCATGGCTGCTCAGCTGAAAAGCCATCTCAAACGGAGCCTAAGGTAGCATTAGTTTGTGAGTTTCGGCTAATTAGTCGATTACCTTCTCCAAGAAGATACTCAATTAGCACATAATTTATTAAGTATTAACTATTAAAAAAAATTTCTAAAAAACACACCGTTTAGCACTTGAAAAACATGTCTGTGATAAGTTAGTAGCCACACACTGAAAAGAACGCTATCTAAAGCTACGTTCGGGAGGACAGGTTCGGTAGAAATGTTCAGCACACGTAAAACGAGACAAGCTATTAGCGTATAATTAATTAAGTTTTAATGGTTACAAACTTGAAAAAAAATTATTTTTTAAAGCAATTTTTGGATAGAATTTTTTTTTCAAAAAATACACTGTTTAGCAGTTCGGGAAGCGTGAAAATTTTTAAAGCAACTTTTAGATATAATTTTTTTAAAAAAACACACCGTTTAGTAATTCGAGAAAGTGATTATAGAAAACGAGGAAGTTTTTAACACGTAGTACTGAACGGTATGTAAGCATACAAGAGGCATGCTTGACTTCCACATAGGTCAAGCTTTTCAATAAGCTGACAACACTGGATGGGAATTCTGAAAATGTTTGTGAATTTAAGATTACTATAGCTTCGGTATAAAAATGGGTGTTTATGCTTTCATATAAAGAGCCTGACCTGTTCTGGTGGGAAAGAACACGGGAAGAAGCACACGTGCAACTTTTGATACGCGGTGAGGAAACTCGAGCGAAATTTCAAAACCATGTCAGCCAGTGCTCCAATGGACGCGCGTTCCCGTGAAACTGCCCTTTGTTTTTTCCTTTCGTCGTAAGCTAATCCGACCTTTCAAAGAAGAAAACTCGTGCGTTCGTGTCCAGAGCAAATCGGCAAACGCGTCAAGAAACGGCATGCACGCGCTTCCAAGAAAATTTGCACTAACGATCCTCTTCAACATCTTCCTTTCCCATCCGATAGCAGCGTAAAAATATAACCAATTTCATTATTCGTCCATCACTCATTCGATCTCTCTCATATAATTCAAGCAGATTTAATTCTCTACTAGCTACCAGAGCATGGCGGCCTACGGGAAGCCGCAGCCGCCGCTGAACGACGCGTACTACGGCCCGACGATCCCGCCGCCAATGGCGGCACCGTACTACGGCGCAGCGGCTCCTCCGCCCGCGCCCCGCCGTAGCGGCCCAAACCATCTGTTCTGCTGCCTCTTCAGGGTGATCGCCATCGCCATCATCGCACTCGGCACCGCCTCCCTCGTCCTTTGGCTCATCTTCCGCCCAAGTGCCGTCAAGGCCTACGCCGACACCGCCACGCTGTCCCGCTTCGACCTCGACAACTCCGGCGGGCGCGGCGGCAGCCTCCTCCGGTACAACCTCACCGTGGGCATGCGCGTGCGCAACCGGAACCGCTTCGGCATCAACTACAAGAGGCCCGAGGCGCAGGCGTCCTACGACTGTGATAGGTTCGGGTACGCACCCCTGCAGCCGTTCTACATTGGTCGAAAGAGCGACGGCAAGTTCGACGTGACGTTGAGCGGCGCGGCGGCCGTCGATGACGGCGACGTGGAGCGCACGTACCGGAGGGAGACGATGCAGGGGTTCTACAAGGTGAAGGTGATGGTGTACGCTAAACTAGGCTTCAAGGTCAGGGGCAGGGCCATCGATGGGGCAGTGCCACCTGAGCGGCTGCACAGGAACTCCAAAATTTTGGGGCTTTCACCTGCCACCTGATGACTTGGAGCTGGTAGACGTAGTGGGCTGGCTACATGCCTGCACCAAGGCCCAGCGCAGCGACAGCGAGGAGAGGACCGAGGGTCTGAGGCCGCCGAGGGCATCCAGGCGTCGACGCGGCCGCCAGCGCTTCGCTAATTCCGCTTGATCGCTGTATCGCTTCGCTTGCCTCACTGTTTCTGTTCGGCTGTTCGGTATTTGCTAATCTAATCGCCAAGGCTCGCCTCGCGTGATTGCTGCTGATTCGCTCCAAGCCTCCAACCTCCAACTCCAAGGCTCCAATCCGTGATCGCCAGGGCCCTGGCGATCGCATCGGCATCGGCGCATCCGCATCGCCTGGCCCTGACGCTTGATCACCCGTCGCCATCGTCGCCGCGTCCGTGATCCATGCCAAGCGCATGAGAAATTAGACGGTGAATTAGCAATTTGAATCAAATTAGAAATTAGCATGATTGTAATTTTCTAATTAAATTACAATATTTTGAATGATAGATTGGATTGATTATTGAATGAGAAGTAATGTAAATGTCTTTTCTTTTGTTTGTAAAACAGGAAGACATTTATTTCCTCAATCCTCGGTGGTCGGCATGTCTTCTAGAAATAGGAAGTATGATTCGGGTGCTAAAAAGCGTAAGAAGAGACAAAGACTAGATACAACAGCTCAATTTCAAAAGAGTGCTCTTGATAGATTTTTTTGTGAGAGAAACTCTGGATGCTATTGTTGATGGTGGTCACGGTGATGATGCAGAAGAGGTTGAGGCCAACGTTGGCCAAGGTGATGGTGCAGTAGAGGCAAATATTGATGAAGGTGATGGCGATAATATTGCCGATGAAGGTTATGCTGCTAACATTGCCGATGATGGTAATGTTGACGATGGAGGTAATGATGTTAATAATGCCGATGACATCAATTATTCTTTTCAGCATAATATATTTGATCCAAGAACTTGGGATGCACTTGATCCTAAAATGATTGATATTTTAGTGCAAAAGGGCCCGAAAAGAGACTTGTCTATTGAGCATGGTCCTAGGGACAATTTGTTTAGAAGGTTTTCTGCATTATCATACACTAGAGTTCTCTCAAATGGAGAAAAATGCGATAGAGAATAGCTTGTATATAGCAAAGAACTTGACAAAGTATTTTGTTTTTGCTGCAAATTATTAAGAAAGGGGCTTGTGAGAGGTCAGTTAGCAAATGATGGCTTCAATGATAGGCTCATCTTGGCATTAGACTTAAAGAGTATGAAATTAGCAGAAAACATGTCACAAATATGGCTACATGGTATGACTTGTGTCTCATGTTGCAGAAGAATCAAACAATTGATAATGTTGCTCAGCGAGAACTTGAAAAGGAAAGGGAGCATTGGAGAAATGTTTTGCTCGAGATACTTTTGATTGTAAAATTTCTTGCAGAACATAATATAGCATTTCGTGGTAGTAATAGCAAGTTGTACCAAGACAACAATGGCAATTTCTTAGGCCTGGTTCAAGTGTTGGCTAAATTTGATCCAGTTATCAAAGAGCATATTGATCGCGTCACCAATAATAGAATTCGTGATCATTATCTTGGTCCTTCCATTCAGAATGAGTTAATAAATTTGCTAGCTACTGCAATCAGGACTGTAATCATTGGAAAGGTAAAGGAAGCAAAGTATTTCTCGGTTATACTTGACTGTAATCCTGACGCAAGCCACCAAGAACAGATGTCTTTGATAATAAGGTATGTTGATGCAACTTCAGGTTCTGTTTGCATTGAAGTATCCTTCTTAGGTTTTTTGGATGTGAATGATACCACTGGACAAGGATTATTTGATGTTCTACAAAAGGAATTGAAGAGTCTTGACCTTAATATAGCCAATGTGAGAGGAGAGGGATATGATAATGGGTCCAATATGAAAGAAAAGCATCGAGGGGTACAAAAGAAACTTTTGGATATAAATCCAAGAGCTTTTTATTCAGTTTGTGGTTGTCATAGCTTGAATTTGATATTATGTGATATGGCAAAGTCTTGTCGTAAAGCAACGGAATTTTTTGGAGTAATCCAGCGCATATATACAACATTTGCTAATTCTTAAAAAAAAGCAGCAAATTCTTAAAGATAACATAATAGGACTGACTCTCAAGTCATTGTCATCTACTCGTTGGGAGAGTCGTGTTGATAGTGTTAAGGCTATAAGGTTTCAGATGTAAGAAATAAGAGATGATTTACTACAAGTCGCTGAAAGTGATAATGATCCATTGACAAGTAGTGAAGCTCAATCATTGTCGAAAAATGAACTTGGTGGCTTTGACTTTTTAGTGGCAATAATCATCTGGTATGAAATATTATCTGCTGTTAATTTGATCAGCAAGCAGCTACAATCAAAAGATATGCTCATTGATATTGCAATTGAGTCTGTACAGGGGCTGATTTCATTCTTCAAAAAGTATAGAAAAACTGGCTTTTCGAAAACATTGAAAGCTGCAAAAGAAATTGCAATGGAGATGGATATTACTCAATTCCGCACCGAGCGTAAAATCAAAAGAAAAAGACAATTTGATGAGGGCCTAGATGATGCATCTATTGATTCACAATATGCAGAGAAGTCATTTAGGATCAATTATTTCATGCCTGTTGTTGATCAAGCTATATCTTCACTTACCAGGAGATTTGAACAATATCAGGGGTATGAACAAACTTTTGGTTTCTTGTTTACTTCAGATAAGTTGCGATCCTTAGATGATAACAGTTTGATGGCTGCTTGTGTTAATATTGAGGATGTACTTAAGAGTGGAGAACATAAAGATATCAACGGACAAGAATTGTTTGGAGAGTTAATTTTCATCCAGGATTTACTTATGGAGTTTGTGGGTCCTCTTGATATACTGAAGTTTTTGAAAAAGCATCCCTTTTATCCTAATGCTACTATTACTTATAGAATTTTATTAACCATTCCTGTCACCATTGCATCTGTGGAAATGAGCTTTTCTAAACTTAAGTTGTTGAAATCTTATTTGCGTTCTAGTATGACATAATAAAGACTCAATGGGTTGGTGACAATAGCAATTGAAAATGATGTCTTTGATAATATTAATTATGAAGATGTAATTAAAAATTTTATTTCAAGAAACACTAGACGAATGATGCTTTTTAGTAGAACATAAGGTCAGTACTATCTTTACTCTTTTAGCATTAATATTTGATGTATTTCTAAATATTGTTCGATATATAATTGACTGAAAGTATGCTATATTTATTTATATTAGACATATAAATTTTTTAAATTTAGAATCATAATTTACATTTGGTTCCGGGTCCTAAAATTCTGGAGACGGGCCTGGTCAGGGGCTCCAAGGTGAATAACCACAAGAGCAAGATCACCTGCACGCTGTACCTGCCGGTGCCCAGCAACGGCAACGGCACCGCGAGCGCGACGCCGACGATGGTGTTCACGAAGAAGCAGCTGAACACGAGTTGCGACGTGGGCTTTTGACGTAGTCTTCACTGATACGACAAGTGGAAATGATTGATCTCCTCACTGTTTCAGCACGCTTTATTTAAGTTATTCATCTTGACAGTACGTCCAAAATTAAGGTTTTTAAAATTTAAATCTTATTTCTCATATAAGGTTTTTATATTATTTATAGTACTATTTGTCACATCAATCACTTTTTATTTAATTTTTTTTCTATCTTACCTTATTTATTCTTTCGTTTATTCCATATTTATTGAGGGACATAAGTTTTTTCTGCTTAACTCTAATCTTTGTTAAATAAATACTTCTATTTTAATAAATAAATACTTCTATTTTAAATGAAGGTAGTAACAAATTCTTTCATTTTGATGTACTATTTGTATATGCACGAATGAATTGATCGAGCTAGCAGGCTGTTTTGTGCTGCGAATAAATTCGGAAATAATGTTCCGTATCAGCGTAAGTATGACTAGGTATTTCAGTGTCGATCGATCTCTCTATCACGGCCGGAGACATAGGGCATGTTCAGTTTATTGCTAAAAAAATCTTATCATATGATGGTAAAGTTAAAATTTGGTAATACTAAAATTTTGGCAAAGTCAAGACGTGGTGGATGTCCTGATGTGTAGGCGGCTAGGCGCGTAGCACAGGTTAGGATTTTGGTCAATGATTCAGCGTGAGGAAAAAATCTACTTTAAGTCTCTCAAGTGCGAGTCAAGTTTTATTTATATCCCTGTTAACGCCAAAATTTGGCACGGATCTTTAGCAGATTCGGTTAAGAGAAAATCACAGATGACCGGTGAAGATTGATCCAGAGGAGACCGAGTTTGGGAAGAGACCGTGAAGACCACAGTATGGCAGTAAATTACCTTATCTGTAAATTAGGTAGTTTTGATACTTTTTAGAGAAACCTGATCTCGTGTCCGATCAGGACTTGTTAGTTTTCCTTTTATAGATAGGAAATTCGTGTGCCGTGTCCTATTAGGACTGTAATAACTCGGGGTATATATACGTATGCCCGGGTACCTTGTAATCTATCTCAACGATCAATACAATTCGGCGCATCGCCACCCTTTACCAACGGGTTCTTGCTTCTCGAGCCGGGCTGCATCGGTTAGGTCCGAACTCCAGCGAGAGGGTAAGTCTCGTTACCCCGGCTACCAATCGGCTAGGACTTCCTCGGTTAGGTCCGATATTCTAGTCGGTATATGGTAGCCGGCTTACCACGATATATCTGATTTGTCTACGGCTGCATCGGCTCGGTTCGATCTCTTAGGCCTATCAGGTATATCACATCACGCGTGCATAGTTTTTATCGGTTTACTGGGGAAAGCTTATCGTTAGTTTGTGCTGCATCGGTTGGGTTCGACCTACTAAACTGAGCGATAAGTTGTTCCTGCTAGGCCGATGGTTTCTGTGCAAGCGTCTTATCGGAATGCATAGCCGGTAAGTTATCATATATATCACGATTGCATTAGATCTATCGGCTCACCGAGGTTCTTTTATTATTGTTAATCTGTGCTGCATCAGTTAAGTTTGAACTACTAGATTGATAGTGATAGATTTACTCTTGCTGAGTCGATAGGTTTTATGCGATGTTCTATCGGAGTGCTTAGCCGATAGGTTATCTTTTTATAAAGCCGACTGTTATATTATCATCGGTTTTCTAGCCGATGCACATGTGTTTCCTCGGCAGTCGGCTGGCTTACTGTTTTGCTTATCTATTTTATCATCGGCTTCTAGCCGATGCACATGTTATACTGACAGCTTATCCACTTGTTTATAACGCTATCGGTTTCCTAGCCGATACACAGGTGCCATCGGCTATCGGCTACGAGAAGCCTATATCAGTCCGTATCGGCCGATAGCCGATGTGCAATTGCTGCTGACCCGGGCACGAGCACAAGCGAGGACCCGGGAGCGAGAACCTGAGCACGAGACCCGGGCGCGAGTACAGGGGAGGGCCCAGGCACGAGCATAGCGGCGATCGGCTTGAAAGAATCCGTATCGGCTTACTGGCCGATTGGATCAGTAATCAAATTTTTTCTTCTCCTTGTCAATTGCGGGGTCAAATTGACTGGCACGCCTACGAACCTCAAATATTTTAGGACCTGCACTGGAGCTAAGCAGATCTCCCAGGCCTTCGTATGTTCAATCGCATCAAACCAGATCATCAACAAGCTTCTTGGCACACCCGGTGGTTTTTGGTGCGAACATATCCCCTAATCGTAAGACCAAATATAAAACGTCCCACAACTATTAAAATCAGTGCAAATCGAGTACCTCATTGGTTTGGACAGTGGTTTCCTCCTATGTGTAATGTTGACCTAGTCTTCGTCTGACGTGGCGCTTACGTGTAATTATATTCAGTAAAAAAAATAAAAAAATATAATGGGGGTCTATATATCAGTGGTAATTGTAGTATTGTACCATAAAAATTAAAAAAAAACATAAGACCCACATGTCAATCACATGAAAAAAAATAAATGGAATGTCTTAATGAAACAATTAGGCTAGGCCTATTGGGTCGACTTGCAAACCACGGCCGAAAACGTGTTTCTATGTATGCGTAGTACATAAACAAAATATTTTGCAAACATAGGTTCAATATAGTCAAAAGGGTGACTTGTCTTGCTCCGTTTCCTAAGTCTCTTTGGCGTATTCCTCGAGTGGTTGCTCCATGGTAACGGCTTTTATGCGTTAAAAAAGAAAACAACAAGAAGCACACACAATCAAAACCTATTTTATATAATTAATAGTACCATTGTGTAGATCTTATTTTTAGAAAATTTTTGAGAATTGAATGGGCTCAAACAGAGTTATGGTTTAAAAGTTATGATTTTTAAACTTTCAATCATTTTCTATAAATAGAAAAGTACTAAAAGAATTTTGGAAAAAGAAAATATCCAGAGGTTGACAGGTGGGGCCGGCATGTCAGTGAAGGGAGAGTGAGGTGTCTACGGTGGGCTGGGCCTACGGGATGGAAAGGGAATTGGGATGGTGGATTGATGCCTTGCGGGCCGAGTGGGCCATTCAGCCGGCCCAGAGGCCAATGGCTTGGCCTGCGGATGCCGACCCGACGTGGCTTAGGGTGGCCCGCGGCAGCCACGTGGTTTGCCACGTCGGCACGCACAGGGACAGGACTGACTCCGGCAAGGATCGACGGTTGATGGCGGCCGGCGTTGGCACGGTGAACGACCACGAGTCAGGAGGAGCGGGATATGGCAGCCGATATCACAGGAGGTGAGGAAGGAGGTGAACGTCTCTGATTGGCCGGGGGTCGACGGAGAGAGGCGGAACCCAGTGGTGCTACTCGCCAGCGAGGTTAGGGGTACAAGAGGTCACTAGCGATGACCATTCCCGCGGCGGAGGGGTTCGGGACGGCTTCGACCAGGTGCGGTGCTTCGGAAGGAAGAGAAAGAAAGAAGGAAGCGGCCTCTACCTTGATCGGGAGCGCGAATCAATGGCGGCGGCAATGGCGAACGACGGCGGTGGATTTGGGGATTTTGGCTCCGGCCGTAATTGGGCATTGGCGAAGGGCGAAGAAGGGTCGTGGGGCTTCAGGGAGCTCGGCGGCGGTGGTTTCTTGGTTGATTGAGGGCCGGAGGTGGTGGAATGGCTCGGGTCAGAGCGGTGCACGGCAGCGAAGCTCGGAGGGTTTCTTCGGTGAGGATGGCGTCGAGGAGGTCTCGCTTCATGGTGGCCAAATAAAGGAGCTTCGGTCCTATTTATAGATGGAGCTCGGCGCATGGTGACATTGGACAAAGGTGGTGGCTACAGTGGCGGCATGGCGCGGGTGGCCGACAGGACGAGACGATGGCTCCGGAGCTATGGCGTTCGTCATCGGCGGAGGCAGAGAGGGAAAGGGCAGACAGAGGCGATGGCGACGCAACGAGTCGAGGAACCGAGCGCGTGCGGGTTTGACTCCGGGGCTCGCCACCGGGGAAATTTCCCGAGCTCGCAGGCTTTTGACCGGGAGCTCGCGACGAGCGGCATGGCGTGTTCTGCGTCGGGCTGTTGGCTAGATGGGATAGCGGAGTTTGACGAAAGGCGTTGCGGGGGCTTGAGCTACCTGAGACAGGGGAGTATGGCCGCGTACAGCCTCGCCGGGGAGGAGACGGAAGAAATCGAGAGAGAAGAGAGAGAGAGAGTGCGGCGGGAGGAAGACGACGACCCTGACATGCAGGCTCCACGGGTGGAAAACGGTGGCCACCCACACGTGGGCTACCGGGCGGACAGGAGTGAGACAGGGAGAGGCTGACATGTGGGCCATGCCAGGAAAATGGAGAGGGCGCGCGCGCTGGCAGTTGTGCGGATGGGTGCATTGCCGAGCGGACTGAGTCGCGTGGGCTAGCGCTCGTGAGCGGGAGGGAGAGAGAGAAGCGGATCGGGCCGAGGGGAAGGAAAGAGGAGAAAGGACGGCCCAAATGCACAATAGCTCTTGGTAATTTCCAAAGAAGGTTTTTGGGATTTTATTTGAGGATTTTGATTTTGAATTTGAGATTTGAAATGAGAGCAAAGTGTGGAATTTTTTAAAAGAGTTTTTGGGCTGGCTGGAGGGGAATTTGAGATCCATACTTTGGCACCAACTTCAAAAATCCAAATAAGAGCCAAATTTCAAAATTAGATTTTTAATGAAAAATAGTTTTTCGATAGGCCAAAAACACGAGCATTGCAGAGGGAGGGATGAAAGTGACAAGCAGAAACTCACCAATGACTACAGCAGCGGCGGCAAAAGGGTCGACTGTGACATCGCGCGGTGTGGGGTAGTGGAGGGGATTAGCTAGCCCAGGCCACTTGGGGATAAAGGTGGTGGCGAGCTGGCCGGCTTGCAATGGCGTAGGAGGAGGAGGAAAGGCATGAGCCCGCGCTTGCAGCCTGGCGAACTGCAATGGCGACGGATGAAGAGAGGAGGCCTCGGTGCCGGAGGAGGAAGAGAGGGGAAGAGATATTAGAGATTTTTTTGTTGTTTTACATGTGATTGATATGTGGGTTCCATAATTTTTTAAATTTTAATGGTAAAATTACAACTGACTTATGGGTCCTGTTATATTTTTTTATTTTTCGCTTACTTTAATTACACGTAAGCACCATGTCGGATGAAGACTAGGTCAACGTACCACGTAGGATGAAACTGCCGAAGGATTCGATTTGTACTGGTTTTGATTGCTGAGGGAAACTTGATCCATAGTTGAAGTACCTAAAATGGATTTTTTCCTCAGCGTGACACAGTGAGTTGGCAGTGGCCCAGTTAAAATACTCATATGGGATGGCGTGGCCCAGTCAGTTGACAACAACCTGTTATAATATCATAATCTGGCCCATGATTATGGTCCAGATATCGGCTTATGGCCTTGTGGGCAACTGAATCACGTGACCATTTTGTACACGGTTTCCACCACAACAATCTCTTGTTGGGAAAAGTTTACCTTCCTCAACTATACTTGAGTCCAAGTTTCCTCTATAGACCGCAAAGCCACATGTAAAACCTTCCTTAATAATTAATATCAGTTTATTTTGCCATCTCGAGCAATTTTGATGGTGATTTCATCCGCATTTACGTTTAACAAAAGTTAAAAAATAAAAAATGTTGTGGGGCTCATATGGTATAGGATCTTCTTCCTCCAGCTCTCCTCTCTCTCCGCTTTTCCCTCTATCTCCTACGGACGACGACTGGCGGCATGGTTCCAGGTGAGTAATGGTGATAGAGAAGGCCACCCTACGTGGCGGGCTTAGAGAAGCAAGGGCCTCAGGCTGCAATTGCTCGGCCATGGTAGTGACAGATGGCTGGTGGTGATGAGGCTGCACCAGCATAGCCGAGGTCGGTGGGCTAGCGGAAGGCGCAAGATGAGAGGCCCTAGTCCCCTAGGCCGGCTCGACGGTGCGGTCCCGTCCTTGTAGATCCCAACAACCTGGGAAGGGAAAGTAACGGCAAAGTTGGCATGGTCCCTACTAGGGGTGGAGATAGGCCCTTTGGCAATGGTCAGTGGCGAGACCCTAAGGTAGAGCCAAGCCAGGGAGTCCAGGCAATGACTTGTAAGTGCCACGCACGGACGAGATCGAGGTAGAGTGGCACAAGCGGTGGCTTCGACATATCTAGATCAGCAGTAAGGGGAGGCATGTGGAGCAATGACAGCTGGACGGAGACAGCCCTAGGCCATCGATGGGGCATCGTTCAGCCCGATGAACGGTGATGCTGGCATAGGGTGTCGGGGCCAAATGGAGAAGTGCAGATGTAGCCAACGACTAGTAGTGGAGAGCAGACACTGGAGAGTAGAGAGAAGAGAGGAGGGAGAGGGAAAGAGGGGGTAGAGGAGGATGAAGGCAGTCATAGATGGGACCTATAATTTTTTTTATTCAATATAGGTAGACCAGGTCAACGTACCATGTGGAATAAAATTAGTGTACAAACCATTAAAAGAGTTAGATCAACTTGGTTTTGATAATTGAGAGAGGTGTCGTGACTGGTATGGTAGTTAAAGGAGGAAGTGAGGACGATAATACAGAACATTTTTTGTTGTGAAATAGATGTGCCTAATATACACATCTTTGGTGGCCTTATATGCATGACATAACACCAGATTAATATCGTTGTGTTAGCGATGGAAACATAAACCGGCCTAGTCAAACCTTAACTGTCAAGTGTCAAACGTCAATGTACGCTGCCGGCCGCCTATTCCTCTCTGGCGCCCTATTCAATTTGAGGCATCTCCTTGCATCGAGCCGAGCGTTAAACCGTTACCCCTTCCAGAAACCAGCTGCATATCGTTCGATCCCCAGCCTCAGTCCAAGAACGCGAGCCAGTATCCCCAAAAACAATAGCCGCACGCCCCTGTTTCGCACCAAAATGCCCACACACAAGTCGTCGCGTTCTATCCATATCTCGATCGCGACAAGCGTGCACTATACATACATATACTACTACCTGAGATCGATGCGTTTCTCCTCACCATCTAATCGATCACGCAATGGCCAATCGCGAGCACAAGGTAGACCACCTCGACCAGCCATTCTACAGCCCGCCCGTTCTCCCTCCGGTCGAGCCGCCCGACGCCGCCGTGCGCCGGTGCGTCGCCGACCCGTACGTGCTGTGCTGCAGGGCGTTCCGCGTGCTCACCATCGTGGTCATCGCCGTCGGCGTGGTGGCGCTGGTGCTCTGGCTCGTGTCCCTGCCCAAAGCCCTCAAGGCCTACGTCGACGCCGCCGAGCTCACCCGCTTCGACCTCGGCAACGACGGCAAGCAGCAGCAGCTGCGGTACAACCTCACTGTGGCCGTGAGCATCCGCAACCCGAACCGGGACCAGGCCGTGCTGTACCGGCGGCTGGAGGCGGTGGCGCTCTACGGCGGCGAGAGGTTCGGGTACGTCGACTTCCCGCGGACAAGGCAGGGTCGGAAGAGCACGATGGTGATCCGCCCGAGCTTCCATGGCCAGGGTGTCCTGGCCGGCGCGTCGGCGTTCGGAAGGGACAAGGAGGAGGGGTTCTTCAACCTCAACGTGAAGCTCCACTTGAGGGTGCGGCTGAAGGTGATCTTCGTGAACAGCGTCGAGTACAGGCCGGACGTGGACTGCTACATCAGGGTGCCAGACCCGAGCAACGCGACGGCGGTGGCGCAGGGGTTCACGGCGACGCGTTGCCATGTGGACGACTTCTTGTGATGGACCGGACCCTGCAGGCTGCACAGCATTGCATTGCACGTATAGGTGGCTATAACTGCGAAGTAGTGCTTCTCGTTCGGAAACTGGCTAGTTTGTGTTTGTACACTTGTGCAGACAAAAGAAATCAAAACTCTAGCTACATTTTATCCATGTATATATATATTATGATTTTCGAGACAGTGAAAAGAAATTTTATCCATGACAAGTAACTATCATTGCAACTTTATCTAATAGTGAATGTTATCTGAAGTTAGGGGTAGAACTTAGAAACGTGACTGGCTCGACTCAGCTCATGAAAGCTCGCAAGAACATATACTCGGCTTGGCTCGTTTCCTGTCTCGAGCCCACTCGAGCTGGCTTGTGAGGCTTCCAACAAGATGCACCTATCCAAATATAACTTGTAAGCAGGAAATTAAAGAAACAGGAACAGAACACCAGGACATAAAACTAAATCAAGTTCGGATGACAAATCATAAGTTGACAAATAAGAACTCCAGTAAACAATTCACATGACTACATAAGTACATGACATGATAGATTGATACACCACTTAACAGGTTGACATGCAACAAGTAATAAGCACAAGATAGCAAAGCAGGATTCAGCAAGCAAAACGCATTAGGCATAAGAGTTCAACAGCTTGGGATCGGCTCGTTTGGCTTTTGGGCCAAGCCATACCAGCTCAATTTGAGCCGGAGCCGAGCTCACAAGCCTGAGGTTTTTTTTCGTCCCTATCTGAAGTATCTGTTAGAATATAAAATAAATTATCTATCTTTTTCTATTAGCTTAAGTTTTTATATTAAACTGGTCGGTGTATGTAATTCAATATAATATTAAAGTCAGAGGTCTCGAATTCAAATCCTATCTAATATGCAATTAAATAAAAATTACAGCATACTTCTATTCTATACTTAAGACTTGAGGAATATATAATGAATTATCCATCTTTTTTTACCAGCTGTTTTTTCTCGGAGGAAGTCAAGCTTGGATGGTTGTCCTTGTATATTTGACATTTGTTGGGATCCCATATTTCAATGTGTTCCTGTTATTTTTCTAAGCTAATCGTGTTTCCAGGTACTACAGCACCACCCGTTGGCGCAAGATAGGTATAAGACTATGCAGAGTTGTGCATCTTGTTAGCTCCTGCGCGCGCCCGGGCCCTCGCCCCGGGACCTCGTCCGTTCCCGGGCCCTTGCCCCAGGACCTCTTCCGCGCCCGGGCCCTTTGCCTCGGGACCTCGTCCGCGCCCCGCGTCCGCTCCCGGGCCCCTTGCCCGGGTCCTCGCCCGCGTACCCGTGCCTGCGTAGCGAGAGGCAGAGGGAAAGAAAACGGAGAGATGCGATTTTGTGCCGCCCCGACTTAGCAGCGTTTTCTGATGCATTTAATCAACTTATATACAATGCAAAGCATGCCTCAGAGACCTCCCTACTGGATCGTGTCATCCCACGACCGGCGGTGCTCCTCGCCATGCAACTAGTGCATGTCCGCCATGCCTCCCGACTGAGCCGCGCCACTACGGCCGAAGGTATGCGCACGTCGCTCCCTAGGACTCGGATGAACTCCCGCACGAACGCAGCGTGCGTCAGAGCCACGATATATGCGCACGATCACCACAACGGAATCGTGTGCTAGAAAATTGGAGAGTGGAGCAGAAATAGGAGATGGCGCTAGGATTAATCTCAGCACATCTACATTTTTTTTGAATTAGATTATTTCCCTATTCCAAAGGGTGCATGGAAATTTGTGGTCTATTGATGGTTAATACTAATCGAATTAGTTTCTAGAATAGACAGGCAATTAAATTTTTTTTCTAATTACACGAAAAACATATATACACACATCACTATACATGTATACCACACGCACGCACCTGCAAGGTGTAGGTGTAAGTGAGGCAGGCAGTCAACTTTGGATGGATCCTGGAAGGAAAGAAAGAATGCACTAATACATGCCAGTTTAATGCATTTAGTGGGGATTAGTGTGTCGGGTGATATGCTGAGCTCAGTCCTTAAGTGAGATAATGTCATTGTATGTGTAAACTGACGAAATATCTGCTACACAAAACTGGAAAACGATTATAATACGGTGCCTAGGATGGAGAACAGCTTAAGAAACAATATATTCTTTATAAGCTAAATCAGCAGCTGTGATTTCACATGTAAAGCCTACCATGGAGTTCTAATTTGTTACGAGTAACTAACAGACTCGAACCAGCTATTTGCAAATTGCAACTACCAACATGACGAAGTAATTTTTTTTTCTTTTTTGAACGAACGAAAAGTAAGCCTTAACTTTGCACGGCGATGGACGTCATCTGAAGTGGCCGGGCGTCTCTTCGGTCCGGCGACGTCGCCGGTGAGCAGAACGCCGGCGTGGTGATCGGCGTCGTCCCCTTCTCGGTCTCCTCGTCTATCGTGGACAGGCTCCTGGCCGGGCCACCGAACATCCTCTTCCACCTCTCGAGCTCGCACTGGTCGGGCTCCTGGTCATCCTCCGCCTCGCTGGGGTGGCGCTCCCGCGACGGCCACCGCCGGTTCCTCTCCATGGACGGCCTGACGACGCGGCACCGTTGGCTCTGCTTGTCGTTGAAACATATGCCGAACAGGACGAAGCCGCGGCTGGACGCGACGGCCTCACGGCGTCGCCACCACCGCCGGACAAGAACGACCACGAGTAGAGAGAGCAACGCGACGAAGACGCCGCCGGTAAGCGCGAGGGCGAGCACCATGCGGGCATCCTCCCCCATCTCCTCCTTCCCTGTTTCTCCAGCAACGCGCGTTGCGTCCGCGGCTACTCGAAGCAACAAATTTGTGGAAGCTGTAATAGAATTGTACTCGACGATGGCAGGGTCCGATGAGCGAGGCCAGAACAAAGAAAGTCTTCTGCCGGTCGTTGCACAGCTAGGCTGCTAACGACAGTGAAAATGCTAGGTTCATTTGTATCCACGAAAGACCGGAGCTGCGGTAAACGGCTCACCTGCTACTACTCCTCATCCAGTTGCACATTCGACTGTGTAACGGAGCAGCTAGCTGATTCCATTTGTTCTCGTTGATTTGCTGAATTTTTCTGCAGTTCTGAACTTCTGGATTCTGATGCAATCACAGCGTAAGGACACTTCTTCCCCGAGAACGTTTCCTCCGTCAACATGTGGCACGACTGCTCGAGCCGTCTTGCAAGTTCAGATTAGTACTACCTGCCAGTACAAATAAATTACTGAACTTGCACGGAGAGTACATACGAACGCGGAATTCAGAGAAATTTTCACAGCTCATTCATTTTAGCAGTCTTCAGATTGACCGCACATGTTCAGTCAGGCTGGACAGGCATGTTGTGACGTTAACGGCCTTGTTTGTCATGGGCCAATATAAGCCCATGTCAAGGAACGCGGAAATCTGAACTTAATTATATTTAGCACATGACTAACGAATCCCAAGATGGCCCACGCACAGCTTTGTACTGCGTACTTGCAAATTAAGTGAAGCGATGTTCACAGGCTTGTAAAAACTCGTACGTTATCCGTCGCACTCTTCTCGATCATCTCGCTGTCTAATTATTCGTTCAGGATGCTAATTTACAGTACGTGATTCAGTGTTCACGGTTCACTTCATCAAGTTCAGAGATCGTCCCTAGTACAGCAGCACGTAGTGTCGCATATACATTATCTATTCTCCAGTACGCTGATGATACATTTTATAGACCATGATTTAAAGAAGGCCAAGAACATGAAGTTGCTACTTTCTGTATTTGAAAAGCTTTCTGGACTTCAAATTAATTTTCATAAAAATGAATCCTTTTGTTTTGGCCAGGCTAAAGAACGTGAAGAACACTATTCTAATAGGTTTGGGTGTTGAATAGAAATTTTTCCTGTTAGATACCTTGACATTTCAATACATTTTAGGAAGCTAAGCAATAAGGATTGAAAAGTGGTTGAGCAAAGAATAAAAAAAAGTTGAATAGTTGAAAAGGGAAGCATATGTCGGTGGGTGGAATATTGGTTATGAGAAATTAGTTTAGCTAATGTTTATGATTTTGTTCTTTCAAATTCCTAGAGGAATCCTTAAAAAGTTGATTATTACTGATCAAGTTTTTTTTTGGCAAAGTGATGACCATAAGAAAAGGTATAAATTGATGAGATGGGATATTATTTGTCAACCAAAGGAACAAGGAAGACTTGGCATATACAATTTAGATGTACAGAACCAATGTTTGTTAAGCGAGTGGCTGTTTAAGTTGATTAATAAGGATGGTGTGTGGCAAGACTTATTAAGGAGAAAATATTTAAAATACCAAACAAGTACCCATGTTGGGAGGAAGCGGGGAGACTCCCATTTTTGGTCGGGGCTTATAAAAGTCAAAGATAGATTTTTGAGTTTGGGGACCTGGTTAATTAATGGTAGGAAACAAATCAGATTTTGGGAGGATAAATAGACTGAAAACTCTTCCTTTAAGAACAAATATGCATCTCTTTATAACATTGTCCATAGGAAAAATATATCAGCTGTAACTGTTATGAGTTCTGTTCCACTTAATGTTTCTTTTCGAAGAGCGTTAGTAGGTCAGAATCTTGTTAATTGGCATAATTTAGTTGCTCAAATTGTGCATATTTATTTGAACGAGGAAAAAGACAAGTTTAGGTGGAATCTTCATAAAAAAAATGGTCAATTTTCTGTCCGTTCTATGTACTTCCTCGGTTCCAAAATATAGCTACCTAGGAGCATAGTGAAAAAAACAGACCGGACCGACGGTTGAACCGAAAAAAACCAGAACTGAAGGTTGTCATGGTCCTATTGGTTGCAAAGACCGGACATGCATTTGAGCCGTTTTAGGAACCGGCCGGTTTTAAGCTGAACCGGCCATAAAACCGTCGCAGTTGAACCGGACTGGGAACTTAGGCCCAACTCTGCGACAGTGGGGATTCGATCCCTGGCCAACAATTTGAGAGCTCTACCCCTTAGCCACCTTGCCATCCTTTAGTTGTGCCATAGAAAAACATATATTATATGTGTAGTTATGAACCGTGGTTCAACCGGCCGATTCACCGGTCAGACCGCCGGACCGGTGAACCAGGAGGTTGATCGGGTCACCCACCGGTTCGAGTTTTTGTACTATGCCTAGGA
The DNA here is from genome assembly GCA_003991445.1 of Oryza meyeriana var. granulata. Lineage (NCBI taxonomy): Eukaryota > Viridiplantae > Streptophyta > Magnoliopsida > Poales > Poaceae > Oryza > Oryza meyeriana. The sequence goes on from RYFJ01002459.1 coordinate 115,498, forward strand.
GTGTTTTGGGAGAATTAATGATTGGGATGAAAGGTCTAAAATGCCCTCAGTAATAGAAGATGGGACGGTGTGAATTTAGAATAGTAATAGGATCTTGAGGGTTAGTGGGATGATGAGACCCACTAGGGATAGCATAGGAAGTAACAGGGTAAAAGTCACCTTTTATATATTCTAGGTAGTTATATTTCTGACCAAATTTGAACCTAAAGTTAGCTATATTTTAGGACGGAGGAAGTATTTAGCTTTAATTAGCAATGGACACATAGAGAGGAAGAAGATTTTGTGGAAACTAAAAATGCCTCTTAAAATTAAGTTTTTTATGTGGTATCTGTTCAAGGGAGTAATCCTAACCAAAGATAATTTATCAAGAAGGAATTGAAATGGTAGTAAAAGATGTTGCTTTTATATGCATAATGAGACTATCCAGCATCTATTCTTTGACCATCATTTTGCTAATTTTCTTTGGAGGGATATACATATCTCTTTTGGCCTCAAACCCCCAAAGAGTATGCCTAATATGACTGAGAATCGGTTTGTGGTTATCGACTCAAAAACCAAGAAAGTTATTCTAATAGGAGCACCTGCTTCATGTTGAGCTCTATGGCTTAGCAAAAATGATATAATTTTTGATAAATCCACAATTAAATCTTATATACAGGTACTTCTTAGCGCAACATACTGGCTCCAGTTCTGGGCTCAAGTACTGTCACACTCCAATCCGGCACTGACATACAACATCACCTGATAGGGTGTGCCGCAAGAGAACATCGTGAACTGCTCCCCGCGGAACCGCGATACCTATACCGGTTCCAGGACGCAGCATTGGTATCCACGGAAACAGTTATGCATCATTGCAAACCTTAAATAAATAATACAACTTATACCTTAACTTATGTTGCAGGTTCGAAGCAAGCCGAAAACAGCAACCAACACCACAGAAACAACGGCGGCAGCAGAACCAACAGACTAAGTCCCAACACTATAGGCAGCGGCTAGGAACAAGGACGAAACCCTAATCTTCACTTCACTGCAACTCCAGCTCTAGCTTCCTGGCGGAAAAGGGAACCTATGTACTCAGCAAGCCAAGGGAGCCTAGGTCTTTATTGCAGGCTTTAAAGGGAGGCTGGATATTTTACAATCAATTTTATTTGAATTTGTTTAAATCTGCTAAGTATGTGCTTCTCAACAACCGAAGCGAGGTGGAGTGTCAAATTGATACTCTAGTTTGCACAACTCCAAGAGTTGGCCTCAAAGCCGGCTAACAGAGCCAAAACCATATTCCAGACTCTTCGAGTCATGTTGGCATGACAGCCAAATCATCTCATCAGACTCCCCGAGTCCCACTATCCATGACAACACTTTCTTGCCACAGTTCCCAAACCACACATATTTTCTAGGAATCACCTCACATCAGCCTATGGCCGTGGGCACGGCTGTTTGAACTGTTGGTTAACCTCTATAGAGGATACATTTTCCCACATAAACGAAACTAACACCCGATACCCGTGGGCATTGGACGTTCGTGACAAGGTATTTCCAGAGTCAACACCAAGTTACCCTAGGCCTAGTGGAGGGGTCTGCGACCAACGACAAGATAGGTCCAAAATCATGCTGTGCCAAGAACCCAGGAGGTCTTCCCTGCCACCCTCCCAGTGATCCACAATCCAAAGACATGCAAGGCGTCCCTGGGTGGCTAATTACTTAGCTAGGGGCTTTCCATTTCATCCATGTGGTTGTACTTAGGGCTGGATGAAAAGCTTGTGGCTCGTCAGCTCGCCCGACTCGTAGCTAGCTCAGCTCGGCTCGGATCGGCTCACTCTCTTTTCCTAACGAGCTTAGCTAGGATTTTAGCTTATTATTTTTAACGAGCTAGATCGAGCTGCTCGCGAGCTTAATGAGCCACAGAACAAGCAGCATTGCTAGCCCACGCTACAATTATCCCCAGCCCACTAATTGGCCCAAAAGGCCCGCAGGCTTCCCGCATCCGTCCTAGCCCTCAGGCACACAGAGGCCGATCCCCAGCCAAATCCCCAGATGGCTAGACCCAGACCCCAATCCAAATTCCTGATCAGCCTTAGCCCTTAGCCTCACGTGGTCACGCCCTCACCAGTCACTAGAATGGCTGCGCGGCTAGGGTTAGAGACCTACCCGCCGCGCCTAGCCCCTCGCCGCCCTGCCAGCCGCCGCCACTGGCCATCACACGCCGTGCCCCACCACCAGTAGCTTGCAGCCCCCAGTCGGCTAGTCCCCACTGCACCTGTGTCGGAGGAGAGCACCTAGCGACGCAAGGAGCAGGCAACCCCACCCCCCAAGCGTGCAAGGTCCAAAGCCCTCGACCCCGAGCTTTGTCACGGCCCAAACTGACCTTCCGTGAAGGACGAGTCCGGACCGTGAAATTAACCTGCAAACCTGTACCAGTCCCAAGAATATAGAGCTGGCACCACAGGCGATGGAACCGTCATGGCACAACTTGTTTTTATTAATAGACATAGCCTTACATCCAAGTTGGAATTGCGGACATACCCCAAGTTCACAACGATACATTAGCAAAAGAGCGGAAGGCGGAACTAGCCCCAAAAGCCACAAACACGACTCGGGAACTAGGCCAAAACCCTAAACTCCTCGTAGTCAGCTTGCTCCTGAAGAACTCCTCATCAGTGGATTTAGCTCGTCTTCTAGCACTGGGGGGTAGATACATATATAGAGCAAGGGTGAGTACTAACGTACTCAACAAATCATGGGAACTTAAGTGGTTAATGCAAGCATCAAAGGATGGCTGGTTGTTTTATGATTCTTTTCATTTAAATTCCTTTTGGAAAGGTCTATGTGTGTGCTTCTCAACTATCGAGGCGAGGTGCGGTCTCGCTCGGATTGGAGTGATTTGTATCAATCTTTGATTCGGCGCAACTCATAAGAGTTGGCCTCAGGGATCCAGCTCCACCAGTTGATCCAGCATCATCGGGCCCATAACCCTACTGTCCATGACGGCATCACAGCCATTTTCGAAATCGGATTCCCAATCCACAAACATCCTTCGCAAATAGTAGTCAAACAAAACTACGCTAAGGAATCACCTCACATCCGCCCATGACCGCGGGCACGGCTGTTCAAACAGTTTACACCTCTGCAGAGGGGGTACACTTTACCTACACGACGCGACTTACCCTATCACCCAGCTCGCGACTGAACGAACACGACTGGTGACTTGGGGTTTTCGCGACAAGGCGTTTTTGGAGTCCACCCATGTTACCCCGTACCAACTGGAGGGGTCCACGACCAATCACAGGGTAGGTCCTCGACCATACTGTACCAGGAACCCAGGAGGCAACCCCGACGCCCTCCCGCATGATCCACAGTCCATTGGCACGCAAGGCGTCCCTGGGCCACTCGTTACTCAGCTAGGAGTTGTCCCATATCACCCATGTGGTTGTACTATCGTATGTTCGGATGAAATTCTAAAGGATTCGGTCCTTAGTGGCAGTGCGAGGGACTCGTCCCGCTGGCACGATCCTAGCACCGCGGTTTTCGCAATTCATTTTATTTTCAAGCCCGACCTAGGTGTCGGTTTTCTCAATACTTTGAAAACCAGGTTTACCTATCATAGTCATTTTAAATTTGATAGGCGATTCGCCGGTACCATGCTCGTCGGCACGGATACCGAGATTTGTCAAGGAAGGTGATAAGGATGTTTAAGGAAATCGCAATCAATCAAGGAAGTCATGCCGCAAATGGGTTGGCAGCCCATTGGTCGTCTCGTGACCGCAGCCGAGAATTATTACAGTGTACCTAGTTTATGCAGTTTGTCAAATAAAAAACTTAGCTCCGTAATTATGGGCTCGAGATGATCGAAGGTGACTTGCCTTGCTCAAGGCTTGTAGCTTTGTCTTCAAATTCCACGTCCAAAGGCTCCTCGGGTTCCGAAACTACACGCGTCACGAAACAAAACAATAAAAGACTAGTATAGCAGTCTCTTTTAGGGGATTTCTAAGGGCGCCATTGGAAAGATCTAATTTTTAGAAAATTTCTAGGACTGGAACGAACTCAATTGGATGAATGGATGAAAAGATATGAATTTTTTGATGATTTATGGACAAGGATTTTTTTGGAATATTGGAAAGCGACCAAAAGACTAATTAGAAATGGTTTTCTCTGTTATCGCCTCCTGGGCCGCTGCTAGGCGGGATGCCAGCAGTCGGCCTCATGATGACGCGCGCGACTAATTTGTGCACATGAGGGATGAAGGCAAATGTGCCGCCCGATGCGGGACAGCCTACCGCGGCTGGCGTGTGGTCGGGGATCTACCTATATTGCAATAAACAAAGTACTAACCGCATCGGTTAGTACTGACACGCGGGCCAAGGCCATGCCCTTCCCAGCAATCCTCCTCTACTCCCCCTCCACCGGGGTTTCCCTCGCTCCCTTCGGCTCCTAGAGGGGACTGACCGGTGGCCCGGTCGAGGCGGGGTTAACTTGTCGGTTCCTCGCGTCCATGGGAAAGAGCCCATGGAGGACGGCACGGCACGCTGGGACAGTGGACGGGGCATTCTGGGGTTCACGGTACGCCGGTTCGAGGCAGGCCCACACGCGCAGTCGCCCAGCTCCATAACTACGCAATTTATATATAGAACACGCGTGCGCGAGCCCGCGGGGAGGCGTCTGCCTTGGCTCACAGCCGTGCGACAAACCCCATAGACAGAGAACAGTGTAAGAATCTAACGGCTCACGGCTGCTCTAGCACGGCTCATCGGATCGGAGCGGTGTCACGTCCTTCCCACTTACTGGGAAGACGGCGGCGGGACGCGAGGTGCGACCGGTGGCGCTGTGACGGTCGGGAGGGGCAAAGGGGATCGAGCTAATGGCTCGGATTCGCCAGCGTGATTCGATCGCCCAGGGGCAGACTATTTTTTAGCATGGTGGTCCGAGCGGGCTGCGTATTTGGGAACTTCGTCGACGGCGGCCCCGATTCGCGCCCAAAGCATGATTCGGTGCTTCCCCCAGGGTTCTCGGGGTCTCTTGTTTTGCTTCCCCTACGTCTCGGTCATACGGCATTGGGCGCTAGACGGCGGCCAAACAGTGAGCAAAACAGCGGGCGCGCCGTGTGGCGGTCGAGCGCGTGGGGGGGCATCTACGGCCAGCAGCCAGGGCTCCAAGGGCGCCGGCAGGCATCACACGAGATAGGAGGGGGAACGGAGGGAAGAACGGAGGTGGTGACTACCGTAAGTGGAGAGCGCAGTGACGAACGCCTGCGGCATGAACATGATCGTTCGTGCCTCGGCACGAGCGGTTGAAAAAGAAGAGGGCGCCCTAAGGGGCGGGTGGACGATGGCTATGCTGCGCGTGTGTCGACAGGCCACAGGTTTGCACCAGGAGATCGACGCGAGCCGAGGGGGCTGCCGGCCAGGCGCCTGTTCTCGGCGTCACTACCATGGTTCGGCACCAGGGCGGTCCAAGGCGATGGTGGGGATGGAGCTTCAGAAGGGACGGTCCGAGGGGGCAGAGGGAGTATTTATAGCCGGGGAGAGCTAGTTGGCGTCAAGGAGAAGGAAGGCTTTCTCACTGGGTAGTCAAGCGGAGGCTGGCAACGCTGGCGTCATCGTCCCTAGTCTATCGGAGGTTAGCGGCCAAATGGTGGCGAGACGTTGCTCAGCTCGGGGAAGGAAAAAGAAGCCGGCGGAGGAAAGGAGGGCTACGGACTTTCCCATTCCGAGGCGAGCCGGGGTGGAGGAACGGCTCCACGGCTTGTCGACTTGCGGCGGTCCCTGTGATGCGAGGCGGGTGGTGAAAAGCGGCGCTGTCCTTGGCTGGCAGCTGGAGCTTGGCCTTCTTGGGCGCCCACGGGCAGGTGTGTTCCCGGTGACAGAGAGCGTGACGGCGGCGTGCCTCTCCAGTCGGTCGACCCATTACCGATGCGCGTGCGAGGGAGCGCGTGGGCCCGCCAGGGTGCTTAGGAGGAGCGAGCGCGCGCCGGCGGGATTTCGAAATTGACGAGGGCGTTCGGCGAGAGAGAGAGACAGAGAGACGGCCGACGAGAAGAGGGAGGCACGGGGGGACGCCGATTCCTCTCGCGAACACAGGATGGCGACACGTGGAGAGGGGCGCGTGTCGGCCCCTGAGCAGGAAGCAGCCGAACAACATGGGGAAGATTTTTAAGCTAAATGGTTCCTACTTTTGGAGCAGGCCGGCGGAGAGGAGCACACATAACTAGGATAGCCGGGGATGAATTTTTTTTATTTTTCTATTTATTTAATAAAATTTTACAAATAAACTAACATTTTATTTCAAAAATTTACACAAATATTATACTCCCGCCGCCCTATTATCCTGGAAGGCTGTAATACATGATCGGCTTTGCCCGGCCTTGTGCTGGTTTATCTGAATCGCCCTTTATTTCCCAGAGGGCGATATGATGACGTGGCTGATGAGGTGGGGCTTCGTATAAGGAAACGGCCGGGCCGGCGGCGGGGCCGTCAGCCATTTGCAGGCGGCCCCTAGCTACCCAAAAAAACTAAACCGCCTCTGAGAGGGCGGCAAGGGGCCGCTTGTAAAAAAATGTCCGGCCGAAACCGTGGACTGAATTTTACAGGCCCCCCAGGCCCCAGGCGGCCCCCTTGCGCCCTCTCAGAGCTGCTTACCGATAAATCATGCGGCCGGTTTTTGATGTGTAGGCTTAGGGCCGCCTGTAAAAATCGGGTCCGAGGGGACTGGAACCTTTTTACAGGCGGCCCCTCACCGCATGGAGTGTATTTTCGCCCTCTCAGCAGCGGTGTCTTTGTGTGGCTGGGTGGCCACTGTAAATAGCCGTGTCACAGGTTATATAGTCCGGACGTCCGGATATTCGATACTCGTCCGCGACTTGTAGTTGTTCCTAGTGTTTTAACACGGCTATGTACTTAAAACAGTCATAACTTTGCATATGGTCTTGGAAATTGGGCAATAAGTTACTTTGCGGATAGAGTCTACACAAAATTTGTACAAGCCATCCGCTTCTCCCCCACTTTGTCGGGTTTGTCCGAAAAATTTTTGCTTAATCAAACGAATTGGCGGCCGGGTTCGAGCACGCATCGAGATTTGTTCTTGCATGCGACAGGTGTGCTGAGTCCGGATTACAGCACGCTTTTAAAGCCACGCTCACAATTTTTGACACCTTAAAGGGTCCTCACATTCATTTCTCTTAACCATCCGGTTTGAGTGCTGCCATCTTCACGAGGTTTTGCTATTTTCGAGTTTCTAGTTGAGAAAAAAATACAAAAAAAACAATTATAACGTGCTAAGTTGTAAAGCTAAGCTTTTTGGCAGTGCCGCCCCGCCCGCTAAAAGATAGCATGCAACTAAAAAACCGCAAAAATATAACAGCCTTCCACCCATAGAGGGCGCTCAGTTTTTTGGGTACCAGGTGTCGGAATGGCTGCCTGCCCACAATAAAATAATATTAGAAAATATGGGCAACGCCACATATCTAATCACATGCCCTAAAACAACAAAAAAATCTCCCTAGAGCGTATTTCGCGTTCCGCTGCCGCCAACGGCAGTCCCTACAGCACGTCATCCGCTATACATCTCCGCCCTCTGGTCTGAGGGGCGAATTTAGAGGATACCGCCCTCCCAGAGGGGCGGCCGGGAGTATACTTTTTGTAAATTTTTAAAATGAACAATGTAGTTTTGGTAAATACTCTTTATTAAATAAATATAAAAATAAAAAAAATTCGGCGGGGATTCGAGGCCCACACTTGCACAGCAGGACTTTAGTATGTTTCTTGTGAAGAATTTTCATGGAGGAATAATAGCAAGGGATTTATTTTAGCGAGCCGAGAATTAAAATGATGGATGGGATTTGGACAATCCTTTTATAAAATTTGGAACGAGATCAGCTTAACTTATATGGCACAGACCAGTTGAGTCACCAGTTATGGGACTATTCAAGAGAGAGAGAATCTCTGGCGACGCAAGGCACAACAAAATCAAACCCCATTTGCAATTACAGGTTTTTATTAAATTAGTCACGCCCAACACTAGGACTTACCACTTCACACCGTGCCTAGCAGCCACATGAAGTCGATGAGCGAGCACCTGAGCAACCCCACAACAGTAGTTTTTTACATCATTAGTTGCAATCGTAAACTGCAGCGGCGCTTACATCTAGCCTAGGACACGAGCCAACGCCAAGCTCTTTTTAGCCCGTTCGTTAATGAGCCGGAGCGCACCGGTAGTAGGCTGCGTTTCCCATAACCGTCCACACCGAGCTGGTGGAAGCTACTCCTCATCTCCCTCTCTCTCCTT